>VMKM01001086.1:0-184348 GCA_008360985.2 Macquaria ambigua
CCATTATCAGCACTGAAGCTAAGCTATTTAAAATTGCAGCAGTGGACAAGTTTCTACACCAGCTAGATAGTTAACAGAATGGGACATAAAGTACCTTATGGGAACGTTGTGGATCTGTGGATTTCAGCAATCTGCAGAAATAAAATATTCCTGTTCCTGTTTATAGCTCCTGTATTCATAAGATGTGTTCATCTGCTGTGGTAAGGAGTATGACAAAGTCAGTGACTCAGTTTTTAGGGGAGCAGGGCAGGACAGGGCAGTGAATGGAGACCAGGCACAGGCCCACTTTTGTGCCTTAGAGAAATATGTGCAGATGCAATGTTTACCAGCACTTGATGGACTGTCCTATTGAAGGAAGTCAAAATAAAAAGAGAATTCCCCTATGTTTATCAAAGGATACATAAGGTCTTAATTCATTCATTATCATTATTAACATCTATTCATTTCCTATGGCCTCAGAACAAGGTGTTTATCCACCGTGGCAAGGAGTATGAACGCAGAGAGGACTTTCAGAACCAGCTGATGAGCCAGTTCCCCAGTGCCGTGCGCCTCAACATCACCACCATGCCAGGAGACGATATCAGGAACTCGCCACTTCAGTGTATCCTTCTGGCAGCATAACACAAAAACACACAAATGTACAGTCATATGTACATGTACATAGAAAGCAGAAAATATAACTGTTCTACAGTCTACACAAGCACACACGTGTAGTAATGCACAGTAATGCACGTTCTGACACAGGGATGTAGAGATACTCTCCATCATGTAGTGATGTTTTATTCCTGAGTGATCCGAACCAGATATCCAGTGCTTCACAGTGCAGCCAGTCCTCGAGATTCCTCCTCGTCTGAAGAACAAACCTGTTCCGGACCAGATTATCAAGTCAGTTAAACAGCATGTTTAACTCATCATATTTTCATAAAGAAAAATGTGAATGTCTGTGAAATGATAGCCACTGAAAAAGAATAGGCAGTTCTAATAATGTCACATTTCCTTTTTTTGTAAATTATTTATTGTATTTCCTTTGTTTGACTTTAACCTCTGTCTCGCTCTCTTTTCACCATGTGCAGCTTCTACAAGTCCAACTACGTGCAGCGTTTTCACTACTCCAGACCTGTGAGGAAAGGACCTGTGGACCCAAACAATGAGTTTGCTGTGAGTTTTTTTTTTTTTAAATGAAAAGATTTATGACCACAGGGACTGTGAAAGTCTTGCAGAAGCTATTGCTTGCATTGTTACTTGTAACTTGCATTGTTATCCGTCTGAAAATATGAGTTCCTGTTCTATAAAATAATAGGATTTTAGTCAACAGCAGGTCGTGGTATTATTATACGATAAGACATCAAATTATGTTTTAAGATTTCAGATGAGCATTTAAGATGTGACACCAGATTCAGGTATTACTGAAGTGTAAGATTAGATATCAGATTGTGCTGTGATAAAGAAAAGAATTAGATAAAATGGCCAATGAGAAATAAAGAGGATCTAGAATTCAAAAATATAATAAAGAAAAAAAAGAGGGGAAATACTGAGAAAAAGAAATAGGCCTATGCAGGACCGGTGGGATGAAGTAGGAATACGATTTGTTCTCCCAGGGATGATTTGTTCTCCTGGTACTTAGAGATATATTTCATTCTTGTATCTGTGGGATCTGATTTACTCTCCCTACACCGGCAGAAATTACTTGTATCTTCTGAGTGAAACGTTAATTGAAGGAATTGGAATTAAATTATGGACAAAAGTGACTGTAAACGCAAGACAGAAAAGTTATTTTAGTGGAAGGTCAGAGAATGAGTTTACCGGTCCTGTGGAGTACATGTGTGATAGTTGGTACCAAGAGTATAAACATTTCAAAATTAAAATAAATAAATAAATAAATGTGATCAACAAAAATACTAACGCAAAACTAAATTGGGAAGAAAAATGTGATAAAGACGCTGATGATGAAGGGATTGGAAAGACAAAGTAAAGAGCAAATGCAGAATCATTAACAGTTTAATTTATCTAAAACAGTTAACTGTGCAAATACAAGAGAAAATATCACGACACAGCACAACTACTAGAACAGAGCAACACAACGCAGCAAAGAAAGTCTTCCGAAAGCACCAAAACACTTTTATTTATACTTGTATTACTGGGTTTTTGTTAGTGTTTGTCTCTATTTGTGTGTCTTTGTCTATTACTGTTGTGGAATGTGCCATTTTATCTTTTTCTTTTCCTTTTCAAACTTTGGAGAGTCGCAACAACAACGAATGTGACGCTGAATGTGAGAATCTGAGACTATTTAAAAAAATGCTAAATGTGTATGAATAGCTACATAACCAAGATTTAAAAAAATAATTTAATTTAGTGACCACTGTTTGGTTAGGTAGTATCAAAGTGCTAAAAGAATGAAATGCTTTTGGAATTTAATGTCAACATCAGGCTTTGGTAAACAAAACAAAGAAAAAATATCATCACTGGGAAGGGCCTCTTATGCAGAATGACACCACAGTCCCAGAAGAAACCATAGGACGCCTACAGCTAACTAAGGAACAAAGGAGTAATGCCACAGAACAGGAAGTAGAGTAGATAACACCCACCCCACAGAGAAGGCTACAGATGCCCCAAACGGGACCTTCCAGTATAAAATGAGACAAACGTCCGAATGTGCTGCTGGATATAACTCAATATAACTTGACAACTGTATTTTCATACTGTCTGATCACCTTTTGGTCCACGGTATAAATGCGATACCCTGCCATGGTTCTTGGTTGTCTTACTTTCTCAGATTCACTCTCTGTGTCTGTCAGATCACCGTATACCAGTATAGCATTAATCACTCTGCTACAGCAAACGTCTGAACTTGACTTTGAATTATTTCTTCAACAGCTTTAAGTGTCTGGTGGTATCATGTTATGAGTATTCACTAGTGGCAAAGGCTCTTCAACTTCTTTGGGTTTTTTTTTTCTCCTTTCCATCCCTGTGTTTTAGTCTATGTGGATTGAACGCACAACCTTCACCACTGTGTATAAGCTGCCAGGGATCCTGCGCTGGTTTGAGGCTACTGACATGAAACATGTAAGTCTGTGACGGCGTGTTTTCACTCCATGTTTGACTTGTATGTTTGCTGTGAGCTATTGCCTCCAGTGTAACATGTTCCCCGTCTCACCACCACTGATTAAATTCTTTCTTTTTTTTTTTAAACTAAATTTTTTCTCCCACATCCCACCCTGAAAACCCTCACTTTTTCATTTCTCTCTCCTCCTTCCCTCTGCCCTTTGTACCACTCGGTTTCTCTTTCCAGACCACCTTGTCCCCGTTGGAGAACGCCATAGAGACCATGGAGTCCACCAATGAGAAGATTCTGACCATGATCAACCAATACCAGGCTGACTGGAGCCTTCCCATCAACCCCCTCTCCATGCTGCTCAATGGCATCGTGGACCCAGCTGTCATGGGTGGCTTTGCCAAGTACGAAAAGGTAAACTGTAAAGAATCAGCCCTAGAATCCCCTCACAAATATACTTTTCTAGTTCAGTTAATGACCATTGTACTATTGAATAAAGCTCCCAGTGAGAGTTAAACTGAGTTTGATTATCATAAATTAAGCCCTTGGTTATGGGTCTTTATTGCCATCTATTAAAAAACATTTACAATGACCAACTAGGGCTCCATCAGAGGTTCTTACACCACTGGCAGAACAAAATGTATTTTTCTTGTTTAGTTTTTTAAAATAGTATAGGAGCAGTGGAGGTAAAAATCCATTATGTTGATTACACCTATCACAACTTTAAATTGATTTTGGCTTGTTTTTCTTCTAGCGGCCTTCATTTCTATCTAAACAAGCACTGATTCATTGTGACTGTGTGTGTGTAAATTCACCATCTCAGTACTGTTTTTTTCTATGAAAACTAAGCCCCTAAAAAGTTATCTTAGCCTCAGAGACTGCTTTATTGCGAGACTCATCTCTCCTGATGAATTGACTTGAATTAATCAAAGATCAGTATCACGTCCTGAGGCTCTGAATATGATCAGTCCAAATGACATTAAATGCAACTTATTAGAGTCAGGTGTATTCATAACTCAAAATATTATTAATGTTCACCCTTAAACACCATTCAGTGTTATGATATCCCGTAAAAGTCAATTTACAAACTGCCTGAGCAGGTGAAATATATAGCCCTGATTCCTTAAATGAGTTTTTATTATTTTCTCGTTATCAGGCATTCTTTACTGAAGAGTACACTCAGCAGCACACAGAGGACAGAGACAAACTGCTGCGCCTCAAAGACCTCATCGCATGGCAGGTACTGAACACGCCAACACACATTCTTGAATACATCTACACACCACATATAGTAGTGTTGCTTTTATGTGGACTTTCTGTTGACACCATAACGTTTGTATTTTTAGATCCCTTTACTAGGTGGAGGCATCTCTCTCCATGGGAAGAGAGTGACAGATGACCTGCGTCCTTTCCACGAGCGCATGGAGGAGTGTTTCAAACAGCTGAAGAAGAAAGTGGAGAAGGAGTACGGAGTGAGAGAGCTGGTAAGAACTGGAAAAGAAGGATGAGGAGAGAGGAAAAAGTACAGAAATAAGAGACTTTTTACTGAAACATGGTGTTTCTCTGTAGTCCAAAACATATTCTTTTCTGCGAGGCTGGACACAGAGTTACTGTGGTAGAGCCGCACTAATTAAGCTGCAAACGAGCTGACCCAGGCGAATTTTAAAGATCAAAGTACTCACAAAAGCCTCTGAGTAGAGTGTTGATATGGGATTTGTACCTTTTAAATTTCTCTACAACCAGAACAGGGTTTGGATGGTCTGACTGGGGCTAAATATGGTCATTAACTTGTAAATTGGCTCTGCCCTTAGGAGAAATTAAACTAATGATGAGTTGGAGTGATGATATGCTGTTTTTAAGAGTAACTTACTTTTGCTTTTCTTGCTTTCTCTAATGATGTACTTCTGCTTTGTTTCACCGTCAATACCTATGAACTGGCCATTCCTTGTTGTATTGTCTTTTTATGTGGATATAATACAGTTCAGCTCTCTATTTCCAGCCGGACATGGATGAGAGGAAGTCCACGCGTCCTCGCTCCATGCTGCGCTCCATTCGTCTATCCGTCATCTCGATCTCCTCACTGCAGGGATCTGAATGTGGGACTCCAACCAAACTCCATGCAGACAGGTAGCAAGAATGACACATCTCATCTACAGGATACATACTTACACTATACAATAAAGTGGAACTGCAAATACGTATTCTTCATTAACCCCTTTTAATTTACTCACACCCTTCCTGCCTCCTTCCAGGGACGTCACCCCCGAGTCGCCGATCTCCTGGACCCCCACGCTGCCGCGCTCCAGCGGCAGCACAAGTACAGTGGAGGAGGGTGTGGTGACGGTGGGTGATGCAGAGGTCAAACTGAGGAAGAGTAAGAAGAAGAAGAAGAGGAGCAGCATGATCTTCATCTCAGAGGAAAGAGAAAGGACGAGTACAATGGACTGCAAACGGGTGAGAATGAGCTTTAGCTGGAGGCAGATCACGTGATGAGGGAGGAGAAAAAATGAGGAAAGGAAGAGAGAAAGAAAGGAAGGGAAGAAGTGAAAAGATGGCAAGTTAAGGGATGTTTAAGTAATAGAGCTGAATATCTGTGGAAGTGTTGTTGCTGAGTTTTGTGTGATCTCTGTCTCCCTCTAGCTGTCCAAGAAACAGGAGTTCCGCAGTGACACCAACTTGTCTGAGCCGAATGAAGGAAATGTGTTGTTGACCAATGCCAACTCCAGATCCCTGCCTGCCATCACAGGTGACTTACATGCACAAATCCACATGGTGCTGCATAGTGTACTGTAATTGAGTTACACCTATAAACCAAGGGCCCGCAAAGTCAAAATCAAAAGTCATGACCTGAGAGGAAGTACTGTTCCTATTAGTACCTATTCTGGAAAGCTGACTGTAAGGAAAAACACACACACAAGGTCATGGCAGGGATATGCCCTTTGAAGTCCAATGTATGTTAAAAACAAATTGGCAAGCTGGGGAATGTTGCAGTAATATCCTGACCTAACACAAACTCTGATGCAAGTGTGGTCGTGTCGGTTGTAATTTTTTTCAGAACTTGGCCGCAGTTTCATCCAGTTTATATTTCATTGTTTCAGTTACATAACCTTGCACTTCAAAATAGTGCATCAGGCCACACTTCACTGATGTTTCTCTGGCATCCTGCCATGTTGGACCAGGCCAGCTGAGCCAGAATTGACTGTGGTGTTAATACACTACCTCTGATTAGCACCGCTGACTACAAGCTGTGCAGCCTCACTGAACATACACACAATGCCACCGGTGTTGCCAGAACACACAGTTCATCAGTACAACAGCTGCAAGAGTCACAAAAAAATCATCTGGCTGCAGGAAGAGGCAGAGGTTTCAGTTTAAGCTGGTAATCAGTGAGGCACAAACACTAAAGTTGTTTCTGTCTGTAGGTCTGTCCTTGGCGGTGGTGGGGGGCGTAGAGGAGGTGGACTCCATCAGAGCCAGGAGGGACAGTAAGAGCATGTCTGTCTGTGGGACCTCTGACCGAACAGCAGACAGACGCTCAAAGGGCGTCATTAACCTCCTCTTCAAGTCCAAGGTAAGACCAGCAGGTTTAATACAGGTTCCCATAGAGAAGCATCAGGTTGACATTCAAGAATCAGTACTACATTTTGGGTAATACGCTTATCTGCTTTCTTGCCGAGACTGAAAAGAGAAGATCGATACCACTACGCTAGATATGAAGCTACAGCCAGGAGATGGTTAGCTTAGCATAAAGACTGGAAACAAGGGGCAACAGCTAGGCTAATATATTGTTTGTTTAATCCGAACTGGTAAGTGGATTTTTTACCTTTGGACAGAGCCAGGCAGTGGTGTAATGTAACGAAGTAATAATACTTTGTTACAGTACTTAAGTATTTTTTGGAAGTATCAGTACTTTACTTGAGTTTTTATATTTCTGTCAACTTTCACTTTTACTCCACTACATTTTCTAAATAAAATGTGTACTTTTACTCCAATGCATTTTCCGTAAGCATCTTCATTACATCGTTACTACAAAATAAAATTGGAAGAAATTTGGTCGCCTAATGATGTTGGAACACAGACTGCAAGCAAGCAGGTTTGGCAAGCTAGCTTGCAAGTTATATCGCTGGTTAATCACATTAATGGCCAAGTGCAAACAAGTGCTCTCTAAGCGCGGTTAAGTTTCAATTTCGGACAAATAAAGGACAAATAAAGGAATGGGAGGGAAGGAAAAACAAAGGATTTTGTTCTTTAAATTCTTTAAGTTGTGAATTTCAAATGAAGTGCAAGTTCAAGTACAGTGAGGTTCAAGTGTAATGTACGCTCCATTTTTAAGGTGCTGTACTTAAAAGAATAAATGTCATAATTCACAAAATTCTGACTGCTTGCTTTTTTATTAACAGCATTTACTTGTATTTTTACTTTCAATACTTAAGTACATTTAATATCAGAAAATTACTTTTGATACTTAAGTACAGTAAATATCAGATACTTTAAAGCTTTTACTCAAGTAATATTACAACAGGTGACTTTAACTTCTACCAAAGTCATTTTCTGATGAGATACTTGTACTTTTACTCAAGTGTGGCTTTCAGGTACTTTATACACCACTGGAGCCAGGTAAGCTCTTTCCCCCTGGTTCTAGTCTTTCTGCTAAGCTAAGATAACCAGCTGCTGGCTGGCTTCATATTTATCGTACAGACATGAGAGTGGTATCAATCTTTTCATCTAACTCTTGGCAAGAAAGCAAATATTTCTATTCTAAAAACTATTCTATTAACAGAGGTAGTAATGCAGATTTATCACCAACACTAGTCTTATGTTGATTATTCCAAGCAATGTTGAAATGTAAAAGATCAAAATCTACTGATGTGTATTATTTGAACATTTTTACACCAACACAATCTTCCAGATGAACATCATGGACATTTTTTAAGTCATGTTTTACTCCTAACTAAGAGCAAACCTTGTGTTTACGTTATACATGTTTGTTTGTTTCAGCAGAGCTCCAAATCAGAGGACATGAAGCCCAGTGATCCGACCAAAGACAGTGGCAATCATTTCTGAAATCTTTTATATTCATTTCCTGTTTCCTTTACTTATTTTTATGCATTTGTTTTACAAAGGAGTTCACATAAACTTGCAAGCAAAACCAAATTATGCACTCACTCACTCACTCACTCACTCAGTCTGCCTGTCTGTCTCAGTATTGCTGTTGCCTTAATATAATTGATTTTACCTATCAATAAAGGCTATTTTTGTGCCATGACCTTTTTTCCTGGTAATTCAAATGATTCCCAGTGAAGCGAAATGCCATCTTACAGCTTTCAATCAATTCTGCTTCTACAAGAACGAGCAAACACAAACCATCCCACTGACGTGCTTGATTAAAAAGCTTCTTATTATATGGTTTTCAGCATTGTTGTGACTGACTGAAGTTAATGGGAAAATAATAATTTGATAAAGCACAAAGGTTACCGTGTCCTCCCGAAGGACTTTAAACAGGAACACACTGCCAAAAAGCTTTGGCGCTGATACAACAAACAAGAAACATTCAAATATAAAGGGGAGCATCAACTGTTCAAATGCTACAGCATCTGTAGTGTGCACACAGAGTTTAGACAAAACTGTTAGTAGTTTTTCCAATCTGGTCTTTTTGGGGTCACCACAAAATACCTAATATGTGAGTATGAGAGTTGCAAGCTCTGTTGTGAGGTAGTTCCCAAAGTAAAGAATACTGTGTGATTTGTAATATATGTTGCTAGATACGAGCCCACTGAGTGAGAGGGAGTATGAATAATGAAAGAACAACCCAGGATCTGAGGGAACTCTTGTGGCCCAGAGGACAAAACAAACTCCTAGGGTGGTGAGCTGATTTCCCCTTTTCTCCTGCAGCAGATGAAACAATTTGAGGAGGAGAAACATTGCAGCCTTCAGGCCAGTGTGGCGCTTTATTTTTTGACTTGTGTTATCTCGCCCCCACACTTATCCTGCAAGTGCGTCCTGGCTTGTTCTGAATCCATGCAACTAAACCCTTCAAAGTCCTGACAGATAGTTAGGAAGTGAGGTGGGCACGTTCTTACTTTCCTCATTGACTTTAGTGACATTTTAATAAAGATATTAAGATCAATTGTTAAGAAAGCACACAGGCTGTTGCATGTGATGAATATAAATGAGTAGCCAGTGCAGTCGATGAGGGAGTTAATGCATCACCTACATTGGTAAAAGGTCATTATGTTAGAAAATATCATTAGAATTAGGCAGTTTTAATGATTCGTAGATGTGAATGAATATCTCACATTTGCCCAGTGGTGGTCATTAAGAACAATGGAGACATTTCTCTTCTCCCTTATTAATACTGCCATTACCTGGTGCCACGTTGACCACCAGGTTTCTCCACAGCCAATTTAAAGTTGCAGGCTAGCCTTTTAAAACTCATGCAAAGTCCAGTACTGCAATACTTCAGTCTGGAGTGTGGATCTTCTGATTAAACCATTGCTCCGTGACCACAGAGTGATTTCAGCCCACAGACATCTATCTCACTTCTGCAAAAAAAGAGGGATGGATTGGGTTTGCGGTTAAGTTAAATGATATGCTGTATTTTCTCACATGAAATGAAGGCGCTGCATCGCTTGACTGACCAACAGATTCATTCCCATCACAAATACCAAGACTGTCCTGGAAAGTGTGTAAATGTACCAAAATACTGATCGATAAAATCTCTCATGTGTAAAGGGAGAAATGTGGAAAACGTTGCTATGTAGTATGAGAAGCATGCTCACGAAGCTATCAAAAATGTATTTGAAAATGTATTCAAAAATATGACTCATTATTAATGGCTCGTGGCTATGTTCATCATATTCATATTAATGTTAATGATCCTGCGCTGTGGTTTCTATGGTTTCCAGATGGAAAACCTGGCAAAAACTCAACACACAACTCCTGCAATTATTATATAGTGTTACTTTTTGCCTCTGAAGGCACGTCAAATCCTTGTCATTTAGTTTGAAGCTTTTATTGGAGCTTTCATTTTGTTTGGTGCTATTACTTACATGTCATTGGTATAACTTGTGTGCTCAGATGGCATCTTCCCTGCTGTATTTTGAAGACTTGTCATTTCATCCATCTCATCTGCTTCTGTTCTGTTCTCAGATCTGTAGGTCAAGTGGTCGGACAAACTGTTACATTTGGACAATAGCCAGTGTTATGTCTGTACAGAATGTATTGGACAATGCATACATCCTGTGCCTGTTCAATTACTTTTAGTCATATCAGTTTAATGACTATACTAAAAAGCATATTAATACCCTGTATTCTCAGAGCATCATGCTGGCTTTCATATAAGGAATTTATCAGCAATCACTGCTGGGAGAATGAAAGAATGAAATGCACACCCATTAAGAAATATATTTCACTAAAAACAAGGACATGAATTGTTATGTCTGCAGTAGATTTTACACGGAAAACAATCTTCCTTCTGCAAAAGCCCAGTGGGTACAGCTGTTTTATACAAAAGTTAAACAAATACCGTTTGTTTTTGTACCTGGCTGATCAGGATATATATAAAAAAATATTTCTATCTGTAAAAAGAACCCTAAAGTTAAAGCCTGGTTTCACACAAAAAACAGGTTTTTGAACAAACTGTGATAAAGTAGGTCACAACCTCCTGTGATGTCCTGTGCGAGTGTTGGAGCTGTAGATGAGGTGCTGTTTTCTAATTAAAATGTTCGTTCAAATAGAATATAGACACATTGCTTCCTTTAGCTTATATAATTCATGCTCCACAGTGAAGGTTTCTTTTTCCAAATATGTGATATGATCAAATGTGTAATGATAAAATAAACTGTCGGACACATGCACATATTACATAAGATTCTGGAGGCTGTGGACAGACAGAGAGGTTAGGTGTACATTTTTCAAACCCTGTCTATCAATATATAAACAAAACTGCACCCCGTTAGCTCTTCCCTCAGAAAGCTAAAATCACCAAATAATTAATTCAAAGAGTGGAGCGTTTGTTTAAAGTTTGAAATGTTACTATCGGGGATTAGGATTAAAGCACAGTTGAGCATTAAGAAAGGTTTTTAATTTATTTAGGATAGAGTAAAATGGTCTGTGAATTATAGATGCACTCACTGTGGGCTTTTCAATATCTATCTAAACTGAGCACAGCTGCACATTGCCCTGCTGGGCCCGAGATCTGCAGGCTGTTCAGTGCCGTTGCTGCTCCGCTCTGTATCAGCCTGACTGGAGGACGACAGACATGGCTGAGCAGCTCCGCTCTGTCAGAAATCATAATGAATTTTATAATGAGCAGTTGGTGGCAAAGTAATAAAGGTGGTAATATGAACAGTGATACTAATATCCAGCGCAAGTGGAAGCAAGCTCATTTACAGATACATTTAAGCAAATTATAGATTAGAATCAATAACTTCCTCATAAGCTTTGTCATTATTGTTGAAACTGTGACAGTGCAAACATTATATCGTTACAATAACTGAGCCTGTAGATCTGAGGCTGGCAGCATCATAATGAGAGTTGTAGTTATGATCCTTGTCCACTGGGGGGCAGTAAAACACTGACATAAGGCTTAAAAGGTGACTAAAGAATGGTTACAGAGACCACTCGCATGCATGTTGTGAATCCTCAGAGGAAAATATAACCAAAAAATGTAAAAGATCTTGTGTTTTTGTGTAAGACATAGCAACAATTCCCTGATTCACTTTCCTAGCAGCACCTTAAAGATAAAGTGACTGAATGAAATATGTTCTGGTCTGCTGTAAGAGCAGGAGAGGTGAAGAAGTTGATTTTTCTGTACAGACAGTTTGAGTGTTTTCTCACATTAGAGAGGCAAGCCGCCCCTGTGAGAATAAAGGGTTCAGTGAATCTCTGGTTCTCACTTCTGCCGGTGACTTCAGCCACAAGGAAGTGTCTGCTACAACATCGTGTCACAGCTGCAGGGACTTTCTGCTCATCCCCACTCCTACGCAACGTCCTCTTCTTCACCAAGATGGCAGCTGTCCAGCTGAAACATGAAGGTTAAGTCATAACTATGGAACTGATGCCATGATGCATACTGTTCACAGGCTTCTTCTTTGTTAACCATCATCATGAAATGCACTTCCTCCTGTTGGCCACTGAACCCTTACACATCTGCCAACTCACTCTCAAGGAATGACTGGTGATGCAGCTAGAAGAGGGGATAACAGGTGCTGTCATGTCAACACAAAACCTGCATTGTTCTTGACGTTCAGCAAAGAACAAAGAGTGTTATGAGCTGTGACTTTTATAGTTGAGTGATTTACCAACGTCTTCCTCTCTCTCTGTAGTCTTGCGTCTGAAATGTAATGGTTAAAAGTAGGCCTAAGATTTTGGCTTTTCTCCCTCCAAAGTTAAACACAAGGACAGTTTTCTCATTCCAGCCATTTGCCTTTGGTCAGCAGTGTTTTGATCTGTGCTTTCCTTTTTTTTCCAGCCAAGGTCTTAGAATTTAATCCAGTAGTCTTCAGTGTGTGTTTGTGTGCAAGTAAATGATAGCTGGGGGTTAGGGGACACTATGAATATTTGCCACATCAATACATGTGTCCTGGTAATAATATTATAGAGTGAAAAATGTGCTCAAGATACACAGCCATTGTAGTACAAAATATTAGTATGTAAAGTGAAGCAGCCTTCTCTGTGGTTATAACTGAACATTCATATGATTTTTCTTCTATGGTTTTGTTAATTACTGGGGAGTTGATCCAAAACAGGCTGGGTGAGATTGTTTTCGTGGGAGTTTGTGATGTGATATGAACTGTGTGAGCTGACTAAACTGCTACATAACACTACAGCTGCCACTGACAATTAGCTTTGGTGTTGCATTTTGGTTATTGCTACATTTTAATAAAATTGTCCATGGGTAGAAACAGTAGACACTGGTAACACTGTGGCTTTGAGAGCTGCTCCTTATTACTTTCTAATTTCACTTGTTTAGCTATTGTACCAAATACTTAAGTTGGTCTCTGCATAATTAAAAAAAATGTCTGAAGTGTTTGAAATGACTAATGCTCAAGATCTCCTAGTATCAGCCTGTGTTTATTATTTCCATTCCCAAGTCACTTTTTTCTTCTTTATTTTCTGAGAATTGAAATTCCAGCTCCAGCCTGTAGAGTGCAGTGTTGAAATGTGCCGACGGTGAGCTCTCCCACTACGGTTGATGGAGGAAGCCGATGTGTTAGAAGGGTAAGCTGCTGAATAGCCCACACAACTCCATAAATCAAGTCTGATAACGTGCTAGTTATCAGCCATCCTTCTCCTCTCTACTGTCAGTTCACCTTCCTCTCCCTGCCTCCTTGTAATTGTCTAGTTCTTACTTTGCCAACACTTCATCCCTCTCCTCATTCTTTCCAGCCCATTTTTCCCTCCCTCTAATACTCTCTCTCCATCTCTCTGACAGGTTTCGCAATCAGCTGAGGGGGGAGCAGGACGTGGAACAGTGCTGCTGTGAGTTTTAATGGTGCTCCTTGGTAATCCTTAATCTGACAGCTCATCAGAGCAGGCTGTGCTGCTCAGATTCCCTCTCTCTGGGATCGTTCACCAGGATGCATGTGAATGTAATGCACCACATGTAATCTGTGCCTGCAGGCTTGGGAGTAGGGGTTATGTATATGTTTAATATACTGTAGCACATATACTGTATTATACTGCAGCACATGGTTCAGACTAAAATTGCAGATGACAGCGTGCAGAAGTGTGTCATTGGATAATGGACAGGAAAGAGATGAAAGGTATTACAGTATTTACAGAACTAATGACAGATTTCAGTGCACAGTTTAATCTCAGAATTACTGTAAAGACAGTTGACAAGACAGTAGACATCTACGTGTTTGCTTTCCTACTGATAACTCACTATTTTGCTGTTTTTCATATTTTGTAGGTGGACAGATAGACTTTTGTAACCATGTCAGGTTAGTTCAGTCTCTCACCTCACTCACAGTACATCAACATTAATTGAGAAGAAATAGAAATATAGATTTTTTTTGCTACAAAGCTCTGTTTCATATGGCTCCCTGCAAAGTTGAAATTTCACGCCAGCAAAAGTGAGAGCAGGAAATCAATGCAAATCCCCAAAACTGCATCAAGCACACAGTCAGATGCCAACTACAGTGCAGTATGTGAGAAAATGCAAAATGACTAACTTTCTGATGTGATGTTTTTGTTCTCCAGGCACCAGCCGCCCTACTTCAGCAGAAAAACGAAGACATATAGTAAACTATGAAGGGAAACTCACTATTTCCATGGAAAATCATCAAAATAGATGATTAGACCTGATGTGAGAGCAGGATATCTGATATTTGAGATTCAAGATCAGAGTCGGCCATTCTGTGTACGTTATGTGTATCCCAGCATTCATTCCACCTGCTATGCAGAAGTAAGCAGCAAATTGTACTCAGCATGATTCAGCCCCTCTAGTCAGGCATAAATAGCACTACAACACGTTCATTTATGAGTAATCAGGATTTGTAGCAAACTACATGCTGTGTAATGGTTGAACAGTCATGGCAAATGAACGTGAGCTGTGTTTTTAGTGACTGAAAGTATAATGAACGGTTCAACATTTGGGAAAAAACCCTTATTCACTTTCTTGCAAACAGTTAGATGAAAAGATCGATACCACTCACATGTCTGTATGTGTCTCAATATGAAGCTAGAGCCAGCAGCCAGTTAGCTTAGATTAGAATGAAGACTGGCTAGCCTGGCTCTGTCCAGTCAGAACGAATCTGCCTACCAGCACCTCTAAAGCTCACTAATTAACTCATTGGATCTCGTTTGTTTAATCCGTACACAAACTTAAGTGTAAAAACAGTTTTCTGGGTTACGTGCCACAGCTGTTTCTTGGCTGGACTTGGATGGTAATATAAGATATATTGTGTATATGTTTTGTATGGACGCATTTAATGTGTGAAGTAACAAGTAACTCCAACAGTAATAAATGTAGTGGCGTAAAAAGTACAATATTTCCCTCTACAAGTTGTGGTTTTAGGGGGATTATGTGCAGGACTATTTCTTGGCTGAGTGCAGTGACTTCCTGGAGTCTCGGCTGGTTACCTGGCAACATCACGGTCATGACACTATTTAAAGCAACTATTGGATGGATTGCCATGAAAGTTTTCAGTTATCATGTGAAACATCTCAACATCTACTGGGTGGATTGGGACAAAATTTGGTACAGATATTCATGGTGTCCAGATAATTTATCCTACTGACTCTGGCGATCCCCTGGCTTTTCCTCTAGTGCCACCAGGAGGTTGACATTTTTTATCTTTATTGAAATATCTTGACAACTATTGGATGGATTGCTGTGAAATTTGGTACACATATTCATGGTCGACAGAGGATGATTTGTAATCACTTTGATCCTCTAGCGCCATCATCAGGTTTATAGGCAAGTACCTGCAAAACTAATAACATCAGTCTCAGCTGTACTTTGTTTAGTGCTAATTAGCAAATGTTAGCATGCTAACACGCTAAACTAAAGTGGTGAACATGGTAAATGTTATACCTGGTAAACATTAACATGCTAGCATTATCATTGTGAGCATGTTAGCATGCTGATGTGAGCATTTAATTTAAGTACTGCCTCACAGAGAGCATGGCTATAGACTCTTAGGGTACATCCCAAGTCTCTTAAATTGCATCCATGTTTCCCTTTCCTTGCGTCTTAGTCCCTCCCACCAGGGATGCATGGAGAGATTCAAGGAAACCATGCAAGGATGGAAGAAACGAGGAAATATGTTTTTAGAGAAATGAGACGTCCTTTCCTCTGAAGCGTCACGTGAAGCGACGTCCATTTCTGTTACCTGTTTAACAAACACCTGCACATGAACAACCTACATTCTGTATTTATACTGTGGACTGTGTCCTGCTCAGAGGCACAGACTGCTTTTATATTATTTATTCGATCCTCACTCCTCAGAGCAGAAATAAGAGCTTTAGGACAGCCTTCAAGATGGCGGACCAGAACGACTTCCGGTTCAAGCGAGGATTGAGGAGCGAGGAAATATCAAATAAGAGACTTGGGATGCACCCTTAGTCTTGTGATCTTGTAAATGTGATTTTCCCCAAGTGACAACCAGCAGTATGTCATGCCTAGTCCAAAATATGCCTCTTTGTCTGAGAATTGTAGACATACTATAGGATACAATACATGAGATAGAACAGCAGCCAAACCATTATTTGGTTCACATTTACATAAGGTTTTGCTGTAAATACACAGACTGCAATACTACAGCAAGAATGCATGCATTAAACATTAATACTAAGCTCCTGTGAAATACTACAGAGGGGCAGAGTGGATGATGAGAGAATGAAGTTCCCCTCTTGCTCGCAAAAGTAATGATGTAATTCACATGTGACAAAATCTCTTGTTCAAAAAAATAAGAGCTGTATTAAGGCATATGTCCATGACTAAGACCATAAAAACTGGAACAGATCTCATGGCTCAACCAGCCCAGGCTGTAATGCTGCAGGCACACAAAGTCAGGCATTTGATTTCTACCCGACAGGAGCAGTGAAGGCAGCAGCTCTTCCTCAGTTTGATCGGATGGATCATAATGATTGCTGGAATTGAAAGTTTGGAGAGTGGGATCCATATCATCCTGCAACACGCTTTATAAAATTGAGACTAATAAGCATGACATCCCCAGGCAGCAGCAGGGCAGGCAGCAGCAGAGAATGATGAGTGAGTTTGACCACCTTATTGGTGATGGTCATACTCTATGTGAAACTGCAATGTGCAATGTGACACACGAGATGTGTGTGTGTGTGCACGCTCTGTGGCACTAAATATGCTATCAGATATCTCCTTGGCCTAATGACAGTCTGTGTATGCCAGAGACGTAATGGCTGCAGAGAAGAGGAAATGGAGAAAGAGAAAGATGGAGGGAGACTGAAAGGAGAGGATATTATCTCTTGGTGGAAGAAAGAAATAGCCAGTGGGCGCTTTGTGTTGAGAATGTTGGAATGAGATTACATTTTGATAAAAACAATACAAAGAAAATACATTTATACTTAATCTTAGATGTTGTGCGCATCACAAAAAGCTTCTTGTATCAAAACAATGACTGTTTGCTCTTTCTCTTTCACAAACTTCAAAATAGCTTCTCTAGTCTTTTTTTCATAGGGAGTCACACACCCTTGCTGTATGCACACACACTTGCACACTCACATGTAAAATTTGCATTTGTTTTTCCATGATAGATGTTGAATAATGCAGTGTTGACCCTGTCATTGTTGACCCCAGTAGGGCGATCAGGTTGATGCTTACTTGGCAAATTGTCTGTCACTCCAGGCCGTGACCTCTGATCTACCCTCTGTCAAGGAAAACGGTTACCATAGCCGCAAGCCTGGCCCATACAGCGTGTCTTGTTATGATCAGGACCTCAATTTACCAAATGAAAATCCCTCAAGGGCCTAAGTGGTGCTGAAGCTGATAGCCTTAGGGGCCAGTCAGATCCCTTAGTGTCACACCTGTGGGAAACCTGACTTATTTAGTATTTGCATTCTTGAATTAAATTTAACAAAATAATAATAATAATGATAATATTTAACGCTTCTCTTAATTTGTCTACACTGACAGCTAATTGGAATCCTTCCGTGTTTTACTCCCCAGAGCGGGCAGACTTCCTGGTCTCCACCAATCACAGGCCTCTAATGATCTATTGACTTGTGCTCAGGAGATAGTGTGATTACTAATGGACTGTACCCTGGGAATTGTTTTACAAAACACGAAAAAATGGCCACCATTGTGTAAAACACACACGGACTGTGTTACTGACAAATCTGACAAGTGCCACTTGACAAATCCACTTTTCCAGCCAAATTGTAGCTTATATACAAAGAACCAAAACACAGAACAATGTAATAAAAACCATATGCTCTCAAAATCTGAATTTGCTTTTTTTTTTAGGTTTTTTCCATGAAATCTAACAAGAGATCTCAATCTTTA
This sequence comes from Macquaria ambigua, assembly GCA_008360985.2. Taxonomy (NCBI): domain Eukaryota; kingdom Metazoa; phylum Chordata; class Actinopteri; order Centrarchiformes; family Percichthyidae; genus Macquaria; species Macquaria ambigua. The sequence goes on from VMKM01001086.1 coordinate 18,039, forward strand.
TACCATTAATGGGGGTTTTCCATAAATTATACATAACATTTTGATATGGAATTCAGGATAAAAACTCATTGAACTACTTTGATTCAGATGGGGGAATTACTGTCTTTCCAACAAAGTGCAATACACTTAATGACTGCCATCATTGCTATTCTTAAAAAAGTTTTAATATATTTGGCAAGGGTTGTAAGTTTCATGTGAGTTCATTGGGTGAAGCTTCTCTGGCATAGTTTGTAAATCAAATTACACCACTTGTGTAAATTGCCAGCTAGCGCTATGTTGGATTTAAGCTTCTATTAAACAAAGCGTGCATACAGTACAGTAGCAGCCTTTGTCAAGATGTCTCTTAAAGGGATTGTGTGAAAAGTCACATTTTGGCCATTGATGTAAAATAGTTCCAGTGATCCACAGGGGAAATGAGCATACGTCTCTGGGGAATCACCCTGGGTATCTGACTGTCTGCCCACTGAATAGGCAGTTGTCACCAGAGGCCTGGTTGCCAAGGTAACCGCCCTCTGTCACCTCCTGTTCTCATTCGCTTCCTGCTGCTCTCCACTCTCTGCTGCGCTCTGACTCTCCTACGCTATCCTTGTCTTTTTTCTTTTCAAAGGCCAAGTGCTCGCAAACTTCTTGTGCATGCATACATGTGTGTGTGTGTGTGTGTGTGTGTGTGTATTTCCGTGTACACGTCTGTATGCGTACGTCTGTGGGTGTGTATAACTGTATGCCTGTGTGCGTGTGTGTTAATAACAGTGTGTTTGTGTTATCAGTCACGCAGAGCACTGTCTCCCCTGGTGATGAATTGTGATGCCAATCTGTTGCAGCAGCTCACAACAAGTCTGTCAGTACTGAGCTGGAAAGAGTTGTTCTTAATTCACTCTTAACTTGCCCTACCTTCCTTTTTTCCCACCATTTTTCCTTCTTCTAATCTTTGTTTCCTCTGTCCTCTTTCCCCCTCAAACTGTGTCCTTTATTCCATTTTCCATCCATTTTTCTTTTTCCTTTTTCCCCCCGATTCCTCTCCAATGTTTTCCTTCCTCTCCTTTGCTTCTCTGGTGCTCTCTTCTTTCCATGAACCTTTTTCATCCCTTCATGTTTTGTACTTTTTTTTCTCCTTTCATTTTTGTCTTCCTACGTTATGTCTTTACATCCATCTTTTCTTCATGCTTCAACCTGGTTTCATGGCCTTAATCTTCCATTACCTTCCACATTTCCATACACCCCTCTTCCACCTCCCTTGCCATTATTGTACACTTACCTTGGAACTGTACTTTGCTTTACTTCCTTACTGTTTATTTCTTCTCATCTGTAGGAGGTGAAAGAAAAAAATGGAAAGAAATTGTTGCAGAGGTATGGAAGGAAACAAGGAGCAATAATTGTGTTGAAACGGAGATAAGACTGAGACTGTGGCACCGGCCCTAACCATAACTGGAGAAGAAACAAGGGAACAACATCCTAAGGCACAAATGAGGCTTATAGGAAATGTGGTTTCAAGCTGTTTTTCAAGAAACTAAAGCACTAACAATAACGGTGGTGTGAGATAGAGGCTGCAGTTTGTGTCAATCATGGTTCTTTTGGTTTAGTTATAGCAAAATGCTCCACACATAGTACCTTAAATTCAGGGATAAATTGTACCAGAGAAACAGAAAAAAAGATTTGTGGTCCTGGACAGATACCTGACCTGTACGTCTGCAGATGAGAGTGAGATTGCTTTTGAGAGATCAGACACACTGCTAAGAATAATTGCAACCTGGCGAGAGGTGGAGAATAGAGAGAGGGAGAAGGAATTTGGATCATGGTTTGAGTTCAGAGTCACACCCTTTCAAAAAGCTCCAGGACATCCAGATCCAGGAGTGACGGTCCCTGAGCCACGGAGAAACCCCCCCCCTCCATCTGTGTGTGCTTGGCTGCCAGATGGATGCAGAGCTCTGCCCGGGCCGTATCAGAGCAATACAGACCTAAACTCACAGCTAACCACCTGGAACTGTGTGCACTGCAGAATATATTCCTCCTATCCGAGGTCCCGCTGCTCTTTTTCTATTTCATTCTCGTTAAACTGTTGTTTGTTTAGCTTATCACCACATTGAAATGATATTTGTAATGCTTGCAATAAAATATGCCAGAGAGGAAATAGAAGTTACAATCTCAGCAATATGAATTTGCAAATGTGATGAAACCAGAAACCAGAAAATATAGGAAAAGTCATTTTAAATCTGATTGCAAAGTACAATATGTGCTCTGCCTACTTAGTCACTGGGACACCCAATGCCTGCCAATCACTTTGCCTTTCACCATCCTTTATTGTTCTCTCTCTCTATGTGCGTGTTCTTCTCTCAGCAGAATGGTAATTGGTGTAAGAGTTTATGAAAGACTGGCAGGTCCCGCAGGACGGTCAGTCCTCTGTATGAGTCTAATTAAGCACAGCTTTCTCATTGGCGCCCCTCCTTCTTCTCATCCCTCTTTCTTCCTCTCCTCCCTCTCACGTACCTGTGATGCACAGTGGGCTTATTAATTACTCTGGAGTTTACAGAACAGCATGCTCCATCTCAATGTCATCCAGTGTAAGAACATACAAGCACACATGGAACTGTATACAGTAGCACTGACGCTCTGTTTGCATTATTATTCATGAAAGGCTGCTGACTGAGCTATTGTACATGTTTGTTTTTTTTTTACTCTAGCCATATGGTTTTCTCTTGCATTGTCCCAAAAATGACGGTGTGTGTCTGTGTGTATGTGTGTGTGTGTGCCACTTTGATGTGAAGTGTCACCGTCCCCTGTTCTCTGAGATCGAGTTACAAGTGCACAGTCATCTCTCATCTCCCAGACTGATATCTGACAACCAGAAAGATAAAAGGAGGAAGATGCAGAACAAAAAAGAACAAAGACACCAACAAAAGAGAGATTAAATTGCTAGCATGAGTAGAAAACACTTGAGACTGAGTGATAGTTTCAGATGTTGCTAAGAAGTACATGGCAAAAAGAAAAAAAAGCCCTGCTAGAAACAAGCAAAAACGTCTGAATTTAGCATCAAGAAAAACTTAAAAAATAAAAATACAGCTACTAGAAAACAACTAGTTAAAATACTTAGGTCTAAGTCTGTTTAGCTCCATGAAAACTTCAGAAAATTAAGTTAAATGTGCCAAATCTGTATTACTGTCTGTTACTCCATTCACACCGACACTGTGATACAGGTCAAACCCGATCAAATAGAGTCTGTAGATGATAATACAGAAACATTTCTGGGCGGTGAAACAGAGTTATATGGTGCAAGAGGATTTGGATGTAGAAATATGAGCCTGTCAGATCTGCAGATCAGAAACATTTCTGGGCGGTGAAACAGAGTTATATGGTGCAAGAGGATTTGGATGTAGAAATATGAGCCTGTCAGATCTGCAGATCGATCCAATGGCTGCATCAGACAAATTCTGCAAGTTGTTTCACAGTCAATATGTGCAACAGTGAGTCCACCACATGACACTTCACCACAGAGGTCCAGGATGGCCTTATACTTCCTCACTTTATGGAAACAAAGAAGTAGGATGGATAGAAGCCACTGTATCTTGTCCATCCCGACGATGGATCACTGTGTGACTTCTTGATCCATGCAGTTGTGTCTCGAGTGAAAAGGTGATCTTGTTAATGTTTTATTGGGTAAACTTGCTTGATATGATTATGAACATATTGTAGTTTCATATCATCAAGTGAAATGATAACTTCACTTAAAGGTAACAGCTTAAATAACTGGTCTGTTTGTTTTGCTCTCCAACTAAAAGTATTTTATTGTTGGTAGGCGTTCGGGTTTGAATTTATACACTTTGGTTATAATCATATAGAGATATTTGTGAGAATGTATATGAAAGTTATATTACTTTAAGGGAATGCAACTCCCTTGACAGCTATGGGATGAAAAAAACATGTAATTATCCGGTAATGCTGTCAGAATAATATAATCTTTGAACTCCCACTGAGAACAAATGCATTACTGAAGAGAAACCACCCTGTGAAAATTGATATTAATGCTTCAAAAATAAAAAAGCAGATTGTTGGTTATCAGGAGTAAAGAGGAATAAAAGGAAGACACAGGGGGAGCTTAGGAAACACAAAACCTTGAAAAGAGCTGGCTCATGTCAGGATCAGCAGGGGTCTTCCCCAGAGACTTTGTCTGTTTTCTTCAAGTCTCTTGCCAGAGGTGACGTTGTGTTGTGCCGCAGTGGAGCGTCTGAAAAGTCCTGCTGAGCGGAGGTGGTAATACCAGAGCAGAGGACTGTTTTAACACCAATGCAAGGGAGAGGAATCAGATGATACAGTTAACCCCTGGAGTTCCATTTTAGCCTCCTCTCAAACTTTTGCAGTGATAAAAACACTCACACTGCCACTTTACCGTGGCAATATTTTAGGTAGACAGTACACTAACTATTTTGTTTTGTGTAATCTGACAACCAAAACTGAGAAAAGAGTTGAGCTGTTTACAACTTGGTGATTGACAGCACCAGCACAGCAGACATCTCATAGCAGGAAAAGCAAGGTAATTAATAAACTTAATGACCTTAACCTTAATTCCATTTAGGTGATCCTGGTTTTGGCGCATGCTGGCTCACTGCTGCACTTAAAGGAACTGATCCCTCATTAACGTTATTAGTTACACGTGTGCTTTTCCTGCTGTGATAAGTCACCATGTCTGCTGTGAAAAAGGTCTGTGACATGAAGCTGCAGCAAACAATATTTTTCGCTGACCACTGGAGATGGAAAGGCGATAAAGAAAAGTCTCAAGCATGTGTCAAAGTAAGTCATCGGCTTTAATACGTGGGGAGAAGTTGAAAGGGTGAGGGAGAGAGAAAGAGATGGAGATGTGTGCCTGTGTGCCTGAGAGCGAGGAGATGGCTAGAGATGGATCAAAGAATGACATGGAAGTGGTTTAGTGACATTGAACCAGGCACAGAGAAAGAGAGATAGTGTAGTGTGTGTGTGTGTGTGTGCGTGTGTGAGTGTGTGGTAAGGAGGAGAGTAGCAGGACATCGCCCTCTTTGAAAGCAATTATCCTTGGAGCAGGTGTCGTCAGATTAGTGACAAGATTTGCTGGCCCTTGCCAACACATTTCAGGAACAGGGGATCAAATCTGTGATCTGGCAATGCACTTCAATTTCAGGCCCCAATAAATAAAATAATACCACTACCACAAATAAATGAATAAGGCCAGTATCGGAGGCTATGAGAGCAGGTGGTAGAGTGCCCTCTGGTCATCCAAAAAGAAAGCAAGAGTGCAGAAAGCTTTCTAACAAGCAGTCAACACAGAATGAAAGATGGAAAACCCACAGAGAACAAACAGTGAACATCTAGAGTAGTTGAAGGAAAGTTTTGTCCCATTAGGATTTTACAACTGTCCAAGTCTGAATAAGAGACTTAGAGACATATACTGCAAAGACAAGATTTATTTATTTCAGGAGATTGTTTTAAAAAGTTTGGTTGCTTTATATTCAAGGACTAATTAAATATTCACAACAGTAGATGTTCCCTTTGAATGGAGCAAGAACTTAATTTAATAGTAAAGAGCAACACACGACAGCATACCATGTGCGTCAAAACACCCCCACATGATGTTTTCTATGAAAGCCTGCCAAAACGGACGTGAAGTTTTCGTTCACAACGTGCGTCAACACTTCAGAGAACACTTGCTCTGTACTGTGCCGTTTACTTCCTCCTGAAGAGCCATCATGCTAGCTCTCACCCTAACAGGTGCAACAAAGCTAACAGGTGAGTGAGTGAGCTGCCAATTAAGCACAGTCTGTACACGCCCACACACTCCTGAGAAGAGGTCTAATCAGCCAAAATAATTTAAATCACCTGTGTGGGTGTTCCTTAAGTGTGCAGGGTCTTTAAGACTGTTGCTTTAAGAGAATGTTGTTTTAAGCCTTAACGTTGCTGCAGAAAGTGTTTAGCAAGCCCAGTTTAACCAACATGGTTCATGTTGCTTGTTTTGCTGCTACAGTGAAGATACACTGGTGACGAGTGGAAGGTGTCTCCTGACCTCTCTACTGTAGAAATGGACGGGACAGAATCACAAAGAAGTGAAGAAATATGGTGTCGCAGAATGTCAGACAATGGTAGGTCCAAAAATGCAGTCTTGCTAACGTTAGCTAACAGTCTGAGAAAGTTTGAGCTTAACAGGAAGGTGAGCACATGAATGAATGACAGAAAGAAGGTATGTCTATTACCACAGTGTTATTTAGCTAACTGTAACTTCACAGCTGAATTCACTGGTTAATGATGATTATCTTTAAGGTTTTAAAAAGGAAATTAAAAAGATCGGTAGGCTATTGGCTGGTCACTTTTACTGTATTTACTGTATCTACCAGTAATTAACTACACTTAAAAATGTCATGAATTCTTTTGGTGATTTAGTTTTGTTAAGTAACTGTGTTTATATTTAAATGTTCTGTATGTAGTGTTGCTCATAGCCTAACATATGTCAGGTTATCTGCCTACCTTTTTTTACTTGTGTTTCATAACTTCAAAAAGTGTATCCAAAAATACATGTTGCAAAAGTTTGGCTTGTCTACTTTTTTGACCACAATACAGAATGTATGACATGTACTGTGCTAGTGGCTGTAACATGGCTGAATATAATAACTAGATTACAGTTTTATAATGAGTCATCTTTGAAAGGTGACAAATGTTATTATGTTAGTATCTTGTTGAATAATTCAGCAGTAAATTCAGGTATTGTAATGGCAGAACAAAGCTGATCAAAGCAGGTCAAGCATATGGGTTAGTTGTGTAAGCTATAGTAATGATGATATTAATGAATGCAATTTCATTGAAGATTTTTGCTTTAGCGTGTTTGTCATGCAAAATGCATTGTGTAAGCAGTTTCACACAAAACGTGAACACAATGTGTTCTTTTGAGATAGACAGGATCAATACTTGAAAGTGGCTGAATCTATCAGCATAATAAGATCAATAACTAATTGGGTCTGGAAAAGCACATCCCTCCATTGGCTTCAAACAGTGTATCTTGAACATGCCTATCGTAATAATAAGTGAAAGGAAGACCATTAAATGGATTTTGATTAGGTTTCATGCTCCCAGAGGATAGAAAATTAGCTCAAAATTAATCAATTTTTACCTTTAATTCAAGTTAAAAGATTAATTATAACCTGAAGCATTTAACCTCTTAATCCCTTGACAGAGTGTCATTGACCACCATTACCATGACCATCCTCATCAGACTTTTCATCTTTCATTATTAGAAATATTCAGGGCAAGCGAGGGAATAACATCAGTAGATGAGACACAGCATCCTCTGTAGATCACAGATACCAGCCATGCTGTACTGCACATCAATAGAGCTGACGTTCATATCCACTAGTGGATCAGAACTGCTGTGACAGTGGGAGGAGATGGAGACAGATTGCATCGTTCCCTCTCCCAGCTCCTTATCACAACAGCCATTGTTATTATGATGTTATTAAAGCCGGAGTAAGCGGCAGGAAGAGAGACAAGTGACTGGAAATGCAGGGAAGGAAAACTATGAGAGCTGGATAGATAAAAGTTTAGAGCCAAAGTCATGAATCAGGGATTAAAGTGCTGATAGCGGGAGAGAATACAGTAAGTGTTACTATAAATAAAGCAGCGCTGGGTGTTATTCTCTGTGTATTGACTGTCAGTTTGTCAGCACCAACAATAGCAGGTTTGTCAAATAAGTCGACTGTGGAGACAAAAGGGAGACACAAATTCCATCAGCGTTACTACTGTAATAGGATTTTAGAGCAGAAATGTTTTTGGAAGGGTCATGACCCCGTTAGTGCCCTCACCATCACCCTTCTTTCTCTTTCACATGCTCCCTCGATGGTCGATTAGTCCCACTAGAGGAAAGTCCCATCTAGAGTACATGTACGAACAAATCTGTGACACCGAATCTTCAAACAGAACTGACTATACTGAATCATCAGTGTCACGAGCCGAATCAGTAGCTTTTAGCAGTGGAGCTCCCCTCACTGGTGACCGAGAGCACCGTTGATATTTCAGCTGTAATACGCAGGACGTTACTTCCTTGTTTAAAACTTTCTGAAAGTCCACAAAGGCCACAGCAACAATCAGAATGTGATCACTTTATTGTAGATAGTTGGTGGTCTTTGTTGCATGTCATTCCCCTTCTCTATTTATTTCCTGTTACCTCTCTACTTTCAAATAAAAGCAAAAAAAAAATGCTCTAAATATACTTAAACAAAAGTGACTTAAAATTTAATCATCAGTATTTGGAGAACTAGTCAGTGGCTGAAAGTAGCAAAATAGACATTTATCCGTATGAAAATTTATATGGATAATTGTATTCACACAACTAAATTCAAAAGAACACTCCATTGAGTTTCAATCCAATTTCCATGCCTTTAACAGTACATTAAGAGTCTGCAAAATCTCCTGTTGTGTTTTTAACATATGATGTTATGGTTTTAGGAAGGAAATTATTTTAAAGGTTCAGAGTGCTTTGGAAAAGGATTTTCTTCTTTAAAGGTTTTTAAAGAGGAATGCAGGTGATTTTTTCCAATAAAACACTTATTATTATTATTATTATTATTATTATTATTATTATTATAATAATAATAATGCTTTTTTGCTCAAAATTACCATGTATGTGTCTGCTTGGATTTGAAAGTTTGGTTCAGATGAATTTTCTCGCCCCTCGCTAATCGTGATATAATAGGCTCCGAGGTCTATTTCGTATAGAAGCTGCTGCACCAAGTATACAAAGCAAAACACTGGCTTACTGTAGCTACAATTTGCATGGATGTATAAAGGAGAACAACAGTTTGTGCCTCTCATATATGCGACTGACGAACAGTAACGGTAACCACAGGCACACACACACACACACACACACACACACACACACACACACACACACACACACACACACACACCGGAGAGCCGCTAGCCAGGCTAAACAACAGGTACCCATACAGTGACTCTCTCAAAGGGCCATGAATGTGCTTCTAGTGACTGTCAAAGCTCCTCCAGACTCCCTGTCTTCCAGCAGAGACACAGAGTCTGACAGTAGCTGCTCATGGCTGGTTAGCTCTGACTACTACTACTACTTTAATATAAATAGTAGTTGTAGTACAAATAGAGAACCAGTTGTTGCCAGTTGTTGATTTTTGCTGGAGGATTCTTCTCTGCGGTCTGACAAATACAGGGAAATTCTGTGATTTCCATAATTGAAATGTAACTGCAGCAGCAGCAGTGCACATGTGAGTTCTGTATTTTGAATTAGTTCCCTCTGGTACTGAAGAGTTTCAAATAAGCTAAATTGCAGAAGCTTATGAGTGTGCCTGCCTTTGTGTGTGTGTGTGTGTGGTGTGAAAGAGTGTGTATGTAAGAATGTGACCAGAGGGACACACCATCCCTGTTGTTGACGCAAATTAAATCAATCCTCTGTGTTTACCAAAGTGCAGGAATAATAAAGGAAAACAACAGTAGAACTGCACAGCAGCTGCCAAGTCAAATTGGAAGCATGTATTAAATATGTTTGCACCTGGGGACTGTGTGTGCCTTGAATTGCTTTATTCCTGCTGATGCTAAAGGCTTGTCAGTCATGAGCCAAGAGGTACACAACAGAGTAGTACGTTAATTTTTCTTGCTGTCAGGGTGTTAACAGAGTGGGAGGGTTGTGACAATGAAGGTCTCATCAATCCAACAAAGACAACACCCGCTTTACAATATCTAATTTATCCCCACAAAACGTGGCCAAGCAAAGGACACAATTCAGTGTGTCCTGAGGGGGTGTTTGTATTTCTGTCCCTGTGAAGGTCAATACGGATAGGAAGATGAAGAAACTCCCTCAGAGAGGACAGTTTGCTTTTGTTCACACTTTCGAAGGGCCTTTGTAGGGATCCTTAAAACTACAGATCAGAATTAGTTGTAGGATCACAGTACAAGAACATTAAGATAACATGTACACCTACACACATCCTTCGTCTGTCTGTCATTAATGTTATTTTGTATCATGACCGTAGCAGGCGTTTCCAACTGAAGCCTAGATTAGGGCTGCATGGGTATGAAACCTCAATACTGTACAGAAAGTTGCCATTGAATGTCCGGTCAGATTCATAGTTTTGTCTATTTATTCTTTGATCAGATCATTCCTGATTTAAATTTTACACAATTTTATTTAGGCAACATTTTTGTGCAACTGCTTGTGTTTAGACAACATTTAAAGGATTGGTCTGACATTTTGGGAAATATGATTATTTGCTTTCTTGCCAAGACTTGGATAAGAAGAAGATGCTCTTATATCTAGCTAGCCTAGCTCACTCAAGAATTCAAAAATATGCCTGACAGGACCTCTAAAGCTCACTAATTAACACATTTTGTTTTGTTTGTTTAATCCGTACACAAACCAAAATGTAAAAACAGTTGTGGTTTTACCGGTCGCTGGTCACCAGGAAATAGTTCAGCAAGTTAACTCAGCGTAAAACCACACCTTGTTGTTTTTACACTTCAGTTTGTGTACAGATTAAACAAACAAGATAATTAATGAGCTTTAGAGGTGCACAGAGCCAGACCTGTGCTGTGTCTCAAATCGTGTACTTCCGTACTTACACTTAATATTTTAAGTGCGTTCACACGGACAAGTATGGCAAAATGCAGTGCACTGAGTACCCGGATGATGTACTCATAACGGTCAGAAAGTTGAGTGTGGAACGCTGCATACTTCTCACCCTCAACGGTCGCCATCTTGGCTACATAGCAGAAGGGGAGGAACCACCAACGTATGAAAATGGCGGCTGCGGTTGCGATTGTTACGGCTAAAAGTAAAAGCACGTTCATTTTTTATTCATTTTTAATATAATTGAATTGAGTGAGCAAACAAGCTGGCAGATATTTCGGCGTGCAGCAATCACGGTAAAATGTTGGCGATAATGCTCCGCCCGGTTGCAATCCGCCATTAAAAAGAAGAAGAAGTAGATGCGGTCAAAGGTTGCAATCGTTATTTCCGGTAAGCACACAACAGCAGTATTCGATCTGAGACAACACTACCGTGTCAAAATGAACACACTACACGTCAGTATGTAGTGTACACAGTATACTGCATGTAAGTGTACTGAAGGACGTGATTTGAGACACAGCATAGCAATTTCCCCATGTTTCCAGTCTTTATGCTAAGCTAATTGACATACATAGACATACTGGTATCAATTATCTCATCTAACTCTCATCAAGAGAGCATATTAGTGTATTTCCCAAAATGTCAAACTATTCCTTTTCACATATGAGAAGTTTGGCTTCTTCTGTTAAATGTAGAATAGGATTTTGTTGAAAAACTTGTTTATATTCCTCAAAGCAAAGTATCAAAAAACTATTTTTTTGGTATCGATACTCAAGCTCAGATATTATGGGATCAACAGATGTCACAAACTATGAATGAGATGTACTTGTACTACATTATGCTGTTTTTGCTGAAATTAAATACAAAATCGTACATGTTTTTGAAAGCTGCAGAGAAAATGAGGTCCGTCAAATATTAATTACTCTATGTTTTAATTCTGCAAACTAAGTCACTATCCAGGAAATAATGTAAATTTACAGAATTGTTTGCCTCATAAATCTTAGTTTGAAAAGTGTATCTGTAGATTTCACTTCCTATTTGATAACAACCTGACACTAATATACTAAAGTACCTTTATGTTTGTGTTTGCTTTATTAAACTGATATTGGTAATTTGGTATAACGTATGAGAGAGAAAGTGTGTGTGTGTGTGTGCGTGTGTGTGTGTGTGTGTGTGTGTGTGTGTGTGTGTGTGTTGGCTACCTGAAGGTGATAATGGCTGTCATAAATTACCAGTGGGTCTTCATAGGGCCTGATAACTGGTTAATCAGCTGTTATATTCATCTCCAGGGGGTTTATGGGCTCCTACAAATGATTACTGTGTATGTGTGTGTCTGTTTGTGTTTGTGTGTACGCAAATACTGTGTAGCTTTTCTATAATGAATGGTAATGACTGTAATATGTGTCTGAGTAAGTGCACATTACCTGTTAACCTTTATATCCTGCATACTGTGGTTTGTGTAATGTCTTGTGTTTCTTAATGCTCGCCCTGTTAATTAATTCCTGGTTACATTTCCTTACATTTGGCTGCTTTCCCTCCATTTCCCTGCATGTGAATGATGAGGTTATCAACCAAATCACTCTGTCACACAGGCAGGCTGTTTTGATGTTACTTATTTATGACTAGTCATCTGGAGCATGTAAATAACATAACATATTGTGGCAATCAAGACAACCCACTGTTATGCACAAGCTCCAAACTACTCCAACGAGACAGTGAGAGCCACTGCCAAGACACCTGTGGGAAATATAAATGCAGAAAGAGAGCAAAAGTGAGATTACATAAGGATATTTGGGGACAAAAGCTAATTAGAAAAGGAAAAGAAAGTGGCTTGTTTACAAAAGCATAGAGTAGTTTTATTCAGTATTCTGTATGTGTTGTGTATGAGTTTGCATTTCTGATTTTCACATACGTTGAGACTGTGCACACTGAGTGATAATGCAGAGACAGACTTTATGTGTCTGCAGTAAACTAATGAGCAGTCAACGGCGGCCATGGCACCATAACTACAGAGCTGAGCTGACATTGTGTTGTTTGTGTTGTCTAATCAGTTGATAGCTTACCAATACTTCATATTCCTCCCTCAGGGATAATAAGTCATTACAGTGGCTTACTAGGGGGAAGTGCAGCTTGAAGTTCACAATGAATACTGCTTTTTTTTATGCAGAGCAGTTGCATCAGTATGCACGTTGAACATTATCAAACATTTAGTTACACACACATAGATGTGTGACATAGAGTGTGCATGTAAATTTGCACAAAATGATGCTAACATGTAAAGACACTGACACATGCATATACTGTATTTGTCTGTATATAGATATAATTTAAAAGAGTGAGCACTTGCAAATACTCCCAGTCAAAGTGCATGCCTGTACACACACACACGTACAAGCTACACATTCATCTTCATTAACGCTGTGATTAGGAAATGGGGCCTGGGGGTGTTATTGGCTTTCGCTCTGTCTCTTTCAAATCAGGAGATATACCCTTTTCATCTTCTCTGCTAAACTATATCTGTTCCTTGCGTCTCATGTCTAAGTAATACTGAAATCACATTAAACCCGGCTGACATTATACCAGACAGACCAAGGCCCTGAGTTTCACTGGGTTCTGTGATGCTTGTTAATCTTAGGAAAACAGTTCCCATTGTGTTTTATGCTGGTTTTGATTTATTGCAGATGGTTAAAGCTGCTGAAGTCTGTATGTTTCTTTACATTGTTGCCTATTACAACAACGAATGTTGCTGGCAGGGTGGTAATCGAGCTGAGAGCTGGATACTGTGGGCTAACTATCAAAATACTATCTCTGTCTCTCCAAATACACATACTCACATTCTGTTAAAGAAATAGTTTAACATATTTTATGTACGCTTATTTGCTTTCTTGCTGAAAGTTAGATGAGAAGATTGACACAACACTCAGATCTGTATGCTAACAATGTAGCTAGTGCCAGTTAGCATAGCTTGGCATAAAGACTGGAAACATAGGAACATCTAGGCTGGCTGTGTCCAAAGGTAAAGAAACTGCCTACCAGCACTTTTAAAGTTCACTAATTAACACGTTATACTTCATTTGTTTAATCTGTACAAAACCTGAAGTGTGAAGTGTAAAAACAACAATTATGGGGTTATGTGCTGGACTATTTCTTGGCCAGGTGCAGTGACTTCCTGGAGTGAAGTCCTATGATGACAAGACACTAGGAAGTTGCGTCTTGTGGCCAAGAAATAGTCCCACACATAAGCCCCCGTAAAACCATGAATTGTTTTTACATTTTGTTTTTTATACAGATTAAAAACAACGAGATATAATGTGTTAATTTGTGAACTTTATGAGATATGAGAGTGGAAGTGTATTTCCCAAAATGTGAACTATTTCAATTCTGCAGTAGGGGGGTACATTAGTGGCCTCTCCCCAAAGTACTGCAGTCCTACCTTTAGCTGATATCTCATTGTTTGAAGATGGAAAGCGTAGCTGAAAGAAAAAGTTAATATCTAACACTCAAACATTAAACTGACAAAACTGTTTTTCAAAATAATTAACAGATTTGTACTCTAAAGGCCCTGAAAACGTATTTTCTCAATCAGCTTATTACTATGAGTGATGGGTTCCTACATGAATGGACTTGTCAGCCAAAGTTTGAACAGTTTTGGTTATTGAGAGATTTAACATGAGTCTTTTTTGTCTTTGATGGTTGCATATTTAGTCATACATATAGGAGCCAAGGGGCTTTTAGAGGCTTTAAATGTAATCTTTATGTAAAAGTGCAGACAGGCCTAGGACATGTGGATTTGAAATTGAGCATTTTTTCCGTCATGATAGCACAAAGTCCTACAGGCATAGCTTTCAGCGTTGGAATTGCTTTTGTGAAAGCAACGAGGACACCAAATATCTTATTGTTGACATTTTCTTAATTGGTGTTTCTATTGTGACTCCTTTTGGATGTTGAACGAAATGTTTTGTCTTTTGTTTTTGTTTTGTTTTGTTTTTCAAATGAGAAAGGTTAGAAAAAGAAATTAAATAAAGCATGTGTGAGTGTAGTTTTAACCATGCTTCGATTATCCTCGTCTGTTTCTACGGAGGCAGGTGTCTAGAAGGAAATGTGCGTTAGGCTCACAGGGTACCCATGGAGATTTGGACAACAGATTTAATTTGCTGCAGATGTGTGTTTTAATGGCCTGGCAAGCACACTCATCTGTTATTGAGGAGAATCCCACATACATAGAAACACATCCATGCATAAACACATAGAAACACACAGAGTAACTATGGCCACCAGTTTTACTGTAGTGATTTCTCCCCTTGTTAATCTCTCTCTCTCTTTCTCTCCCTCTCACCAGGCTGCCTTATAAACATGTTTTTAATATGAGCACACTCTTGCTTTGTTTGTGCAACCCTGCCCAATTTCCCATTCATATTTGATCACTCTTCATGCTTAACTGATAAAGGTAATTGAGGCTGCCAGCTAGCTTTGGCTCCGGTTCAGCAGCACAAACTGGAGCTGCCTGCAGCAAACACTCCTCTACCGATCAGAAATGTGATTTAAAAGCACGTTAAACTCATTGTTGCTGTAGCACAGTCTTTATTTTATTTGCTTCGGGGTTCGCTTCATCACTCACACAATCTTCGTTGAAAATAAAATGCTCAGGGTAATATACTTGTACAGAAATTTCACACAAGTTCGACTGACGTCAGGTCTCTTTGTTCAGGACCTACTGTACTGTATGTCCCTGTGTACTACTCATTGATTATAAAATGTGAATTACAGTTGCTCACAATGTTGCCATGAGGATGCTGTGGATTACTATTTGTGCTAGTCATATGTTTGTCACCTTCATGTACTCACATATCAAGAATTGATAAAGAACCCTTATGTATAACTGTATGTGCTGTCTGTATAGGGCAGAGCACATTAATTGATGCACTGTTAAATCCTACCGAAATCTGCACACAGTATAAAACACACAAACTGAATAGAGTTTGTTCAGTTTACTCAGAGATTTTATACACTGTCAAGCACTCAAGTACGGTTAAGCTCAATCAGAGAGTGTCAGCCAAATAAAGAGGTGTGAAGATATAAGAATAAATAATGACACACGCTTTTGTAAGATGCAGTTTTTCTTTCCTGGACTAAATTGAAAACGAAATGACAGGGAGAGCAAGTGTAATCCTTGCACAGTGATTCACTTAATGATTTTGTCATCATGAGCTTAGATACTGTATCTGTTGGAAACTCAAGCAATTAATCAGCCACTACTCCAAATATATGTAGATCCAAGTCTTACTCCAAGAGCCTCAGTGCTTTTCAAAATCAATATTTGGCTGGTGATGCATGCTCTGATCAGGTACTTTTATGATGCGTGTTTACCTGCATACCTCTACAAGTATTAACATTAAGAGTTCGTTGTTGATTTTTCCTTCCAAACCTCTTCCCTGAACTGAGCTGATAGAGTTAATCCACTGAATCCAGTTAAACTGAGCTCCATTCAGCCTACCTAAAATCCATTTCATTTTTGAGGAGAAAATGTATATAAAAATATATGGTGCAGTGAGTTGAAATACAGGTGAGACGGTTTTCAGGGACAATTTACTGACCGTTATACAAGTTTGAAAAAAGGCGGCACTCCAGAGGACGAAAACAGCAAAAGAATCACCTCACCTTGACCTTTTTGTTATATTTATTTGCAATCAATAGACTGACAAATCCACTGACGCACTTTGACATGAAGCCTCCATCAGAATCAGAGCATATATGACAGCAGTAAGCTCTTCTTTTAAACAATACGTCATGTGATCACCAATCAACAGAAAACAATTACACCTGTACAGGTGTTTTTAAAAAAAAGGGAAATGAAATATATTTAAATGAAATAAAAAATGAAAACAAATTAAAAAAAGAAAATTGAATTAATAATGATAAATGAAAATAAAATGAAAAAACACCAGTCTTTTTGCACACTCACAGGACACAAATCACTGGTTGTAGCCATCACTGGGCTGCAGACCTGTTTTGTTATGATTGTTGTCAGCTATTGTTTGATTATAAACAGTTTTCATTTGTATGTCAGTAAGGCAGGGCAAAAAATAGATTTTTTTATTTTTTTATGGGGACATTTTGTTGCTCTGTTGATCCTTTTGCTTTTTAGGGGCACTGTGTGTTTGCCGTTAAATACGCAATTTGTTGCAGCAGGACACTGAGAGTGGCAGTTAAATTCCAGAAGTGTCAGAAATAGAAACAGGGGATATTTTTTAATGAGAAGGTGCAAGGGTCCAGAATCTGGTGACTACAAGAGCTGTTGTATAACTCTATTATTGCACTCATATATAGTGTCATTTATCACCGTGGAAGGCTGTGATTGGGTTCTTGGGTTCTTCGCTTCTCATGTGTTTCCTGTCTCACTTGTTTCGATGGTTCCCCAACTACTTCCCCAGGCTCAGATTGATGATGCTATATATACACTGCAGCCACTTGTCTCTTGTCCATTCTCACCTAATATGTTCTTGAGTGCGGTGGCTCCCACACACACACACACACTATAATCTGACACGTCTCTCTCTAAAGGGCCTATTTGTGTTTATTTTCCCATGGGAGAGTTTGTACTTTTTTACTTGTTAATTAAATTTGGCTGAAGTTTGAAAGACAGGAGAGTTAGGGTGTGTGTGTGTGTGTGTGTGTGTGTGTGTGTGTGTACAGCTATCTTTGTGAGAACCAATTTGAGTTTTAGACTTTAGGAGTGAGGACATTTTGGCCAGTCCTCACTTTCAGACAGACCTTCAAAGGGCTGTTTGAGGGTTCAGACATGGTTTTAAGGTTCAGGTTAGAATTAGGTTTAGGTTAGGGTAAGGGTATGGGTGGGGTTAGGCATTTAGGGCGGCTGTGGCTCAGGAGGTAGAGCGGGTCATCCATTAATCCCGGGGTTGGCGGGTCGATCCTCGGCTCCTCCTGTCCACATGTCGAAGTATCCTTGGGCAAGACACTGAACCCTACGTTGCTCCTGATGGAGGCCAGCACCTTGCATGGCAGCTCCGTCGCCATCGGTGTGTGAATGAGACCAATCTGTAAAGTGCTTTGGTAACCGATAAGGTTGAAAAGCGCTATATAAGTGAAGTCCATTTACCATTTAGTTGTGATGGTTAGGTAGGTTAAGGGGCTAGGGAATGCATTATGTCAGTGAAGGTCCTCACAAGTATAGAAGTACAGGGGTGTGTGTGTGTGTGTGTATGTTTGGGTGACAAAAGAGTGAGAAGGAGGAAAGGACAGGTTTTGAGCGGCTGCGAATCATAAGTCTGTGATGAGCGCTAATGAAAAATTATTCCGGCTGAAAATAAGATTGGACGGGAGACAAGACACTGCAAGCGCACTGCATGCGCAGTATCTTATCCTCTCTTTTGTCATTCCTCCCTCATTGTCCTCTCACTTCCTTCCTCCCATTATCGTGAAGTCCTTCCATTTCTGTCTTCCTCACTGTCTCTCTCTCTTTCTCTTTGAAGGCCAAAACCAGATAAAGGGGAAAGTAGAGGCAAGCAAGAAATGAGGATTTCCTAATTCTCCTGAATGTGCTATTATATTTATCAGTCCTGGAGACCAAGCTTGACAAATTTAATTAGCTGTGAGGAAAGACCCTTTTTATTATTCAGTACTACTACTGAGAAAAAAAGTGTTTCTCTGTTTGCAAAGAGGAGCAGCACTCCACTTCCTCCTTTTGATGTTTGTTTAAAATCTTCTCTGTGTTTCTCAGTGGAACATCTACACTGTTGCATAAGGGAACAGTGATAATTCAGAATGAAAAAGTACTGTATGCTAATGACTCCCATTGTAGGTGCAAGAATGGGTGAGTAGAAGGACTATAGTAGGTTAGCTGAATTGAAGGTCTAAGGATAAAGGGTGTTGTATGCTGTACAGATTGTAAAGCCCCTTGAGGCAATTGTGATATTGAGCTATATAGTTAAAATTGACTTGACTTGAGTGATGTCAGCAAATAGGCAAATTAATCAAATAGCTTAATATCCCAATTTGTGTATTTCTTAAACAGTAATAGATGGATCTTGTAGGAAAGAGACTATTGTTGCAATACCATGATAGTAATCACCTAATTGTATATTTTATGTCCCAACAGACTGGATCTTCTTGAAAAGAGAATAGGAAGAGCAGAAATATCCACAGGGATGCAGCTGGATATGTGGTTGATGTCTACATCACATGTCCGTCTACATGATGGAGCGGTGAGTGAGTGACTATAGAACAGAATGAATGGCAGTTTTGAACATCTGTCATGTGAGGATCAGGTGCAGGTGGTCATTTATATCACATGGATATAAACTAAAATAATACTTTGGCCACATGATGACAACTGAGCAAACACCATCCGCTGATAATGAACGAGTGGACTTTGAGTTTTTGTTTTTTGTCAAACTACTTTTTCTAAGGTCAAGAGTGAAAAGTCAGACTTAACAGATTTTTTGCAAAGGACGCTTGTTTGCCTTTTTAAGATAATACAGGATCATGAGAAAACAGTGCAGTAACACATAATGTACTCTTAAGAATATTAGTTTAAATCAGCCCACTGAGCAAACACTTTTAAAGCCTACAATCCCTGCACAAAGAATTGTTCACTAGATGACACATGTTGCTGTCATAGGTATTTGCAGGAGAGGCTAAATTAGCATGCCGGGTAATTCCCAGGGTTCAAGTAAATAGACATAAGAGACAATTCATTATTCATTATGTACTCAGTGACTCTGGATTACCTGGTGCACTCATTGAAATCCTGGATCTAGTTCAAGGCAGAGCCAATAAGTGAAGTGTAATTTTCACACATGCTTCCTTCTAGCCTTGGATTGAGATCATAAAGATAACGGACATCTGTTGATCCTCCTGCCAGATTCAGTGCTTTTTATATGTCCCATGGCTCGTTTATGTAACTTTAAACTATGGTAAATTAATTTCTGTGTTGTGCAGAGTGAGAAACGAGATGCAGAGGATTAGCTGTTGTATTCACTCTCTGTCTCGCCCCTGTGTTGGACAAGGCTGAAACACTGAGCAATATAATGTATGAGCTTGACTAAGAGACAAAAGATGAAGTGGACAAAAGTTTAATTTCCAGCTCTGCAGGGGCAGCCCGAGTTAATTAAACTTTGCGTCTTGTTTAACACAGTTTAAATAATTTATTAAGGCTATTAGAGAGAGAGAGAACGAGGAGGAGGAGGAGGAGGTGGAGGGGGAATTCTGTTTCATGTTTAGTTATTTGTTTTTTTTTCTTTTTCATTGCCTACAATCAAAAACGTATAAATTTAACAAGAAACAAGTGAGTGATCCTCTGAACTCACAGCCAGTTTTAACAGAGCTTTAGGGTGGCATGAAATCAATTTATGGTGATTTGGAGGTTTGCAGATATTGGGGGACCTACTCATTTTGTTTAAGGCTTTTTACAGTATTTCATATGCAAACCTCTCCATTCTGACCTATATGATACCAGTACTTCAGTATGCAAATTAAAGGTCATTGGTCTCAATTGTGGGTGCATAATTGAAATAACGTTTTGGTCAAATGTCATATTAATAACTAAGTGGATCTTTGACAAAGCTAAAAAATGTAGCAGTTTCTTTGACATATTGGTTAGTAAGTTTTACAGTATATTTTATTTAGAAACTATAAATGTTTTTCATTTGTATGTAATGTCGTCTGCTTTGTTGTGGGAGGCAGGAACAGTTTGTCCTTGATCAATGCTGCTGTGTAGTACAGAGGATTAAATGATCTCTCTTCTCTAAGGGAAAAGACAGCCTGCATCCCTGAATGTGTGTGTGTGTGTGTGTGTGTTTGTTCACGCTCTGCAACTGAGAACTAAGCTTTTCTCTCTTGAAATGTCAGAAGTTTGACGTCCTACAGCTCCAACCCCTAGAGTCATTATTACTTGGCTACTGCCTTCTCTGTCAATCAATACAACCTTTGAAAATATCACATTCTGTGTGTGTTTGTGTTTGTGTGTGGTTGTCATGAAATAGATATATGTTTTATATCCCACAGCCATGCACTTTGCTCTCCTTCTCGCCTCCTTTCACCTCCTGTCCCTCTCTTACAGGGTGTCACCTGTGCTGACTGTCTGATGAGAGGTGAAAAATGTCATTTGAAGGTCAGTTTGAGGTCAAAATGTGTGACTTGTCACCTCTCCAGAGAAATGATGTGACACATTAATGTCAATTTAAAGAATGGGGGCTTTGTTTTGGTGCAAAAGGAGTTTTCCTTGTATGAGAAAATGATTGCAAGATTTTAACTGATGTAAGCTCTTTCAGTAGTCTTGATTATTACCTAAGATGCTGTGTGGTTTATTGTGCATGTTTATAAATGTGTGTGTAGGTCTGTATGATAACTCCAGGTTGAAGTTATCCAACCAACATCACAGACAAATATACAGCTATAGACACCAAATACACCTGCCTTTCTTCCTTCCTCAGTTGGTCAATTTGCAAATGAGGTGAAGTGTCACTGAAAGGCTGTGATAAGAGACAGTAGGATGCATAAAGTAGGAGACAGAGAGAGAGACAATGTGACAGAGACAAGTGGCTGCTCTGCGCCATGATAGATAAGCCAGGCAATTCTCAGGCAGCTCCTCATATCTCCTCTTATGCTTGATTGTGGGGACAGAGTAACCTTTCAGCAACACTCCCCCCCTCTCCATCTTTATTTTCGGCCTCCAATTTATACTGAATCTTTAAATACACTGGGGAAGTATCTGGATTTAATTCCTCAGGCCTTAGTCCTGCTCTTCGATGCTATTCCCAATCAGCTTTTCTTCTTGTATTGAATTCGCCATAAATGTGTTAAAACGAATCACTAACAATGTTCGAGGTGATCTCATTGTCAAGAACCTTGGGGAGAAGTAATGCGGTCGTAGGAGCGAGGTGGTGGTGGTGGAGGTGGTGGTGGGGTGACAGAGAGAGAGAATGAGAAGATGGGTTTTTGTGATTCATTACAGAATATAATCTTCTCCCATTAGTAAATTGGCACAGTTTGCTCCTCCCCTGTTGCCGTAGAGGAAAATAAGATTGAGCGGAGGGAGCAGATGAACTGAGGAAAGTAAATTGGACGTGATTTCATTTGGGAAAACACCTCCCAGCTTCCATTACCTTTGAATAAAATGTTTAGTTACTATGTTTCAGGAGAATAATGTTTATCAATGTAATCAATATGAAGAAGTAAGAAGTAAGTCTCACATTCTTAGGTTGTTATTTTCTCCCATTTTTCCTCCGTCCCAGCCTCCCTGCCTGTCTTGTGTCGGAGCTCAAATGGTCTAAACCTTCACAGCGCGATCTCATCCATATTTTACACGACACCTTGCCTTTGTCCACGGCTGTCTTTTTCACCCTCCAAACTCTCTCCTTTCAGTCTGGGGGCACATTTAGGAGAATGAGGAAGAGGAAGAGAAAGGGCAGACTGTATGCTTTGTGAATGTGATGGACAGAGGAGGCTTAAAGGGGAGCACAATGGAAGACGGAGAAAGAGGGAAAGTGATTGAGAAAAGGGGCAGAGGCAGGGGAGTTGAAAGAAATGGAAGCAAAATGCAAAGCCTGTGTGTTTGTGTATATTTGTCTTTACTTTGTGTGTTTATGTGAGTGAAACGAAGAGTCCTGCCCCAGTCTATGGATGAGCACCTGAGCCCAATTACTCGCACAAGCCGCCATTTCCTGTTTTCCTGTGAGAGGAAACGCACAAACCCAACACACACACAAACCACACTTCTCTTTCTTTCTTACTCTCTGCAAATAGAGAAGTTGGGAATAACCATAAAAAAACATGTATATTCAAGTTCACTGATCCTTTTTCTGAACTGATCCGGCTTTTTCTCTCCTGATACAGCCAATACAGAGTATCAATCCGATACCAGTGGTGTATTTCTCCCTAATTTAAAATCGATACCACACTGCATCAAAAGCATTGGAATAAGTGTAAGATAACCGGATGCTAGGGATTGCTCTTTGTGGCAGCTGAGTCGGCAGCCCACTGTGACTGAATGAATGCAACTGACAGCAGAAATATTGAGTTTTATTGAGTTTCCTTTATTGCTTGAGAAACCTCTTGTATCTTTTGGCTTGACATTTTCAAAGCCTGACGTATCTCCAAAAATGCATTGTCACCTAACTTAACACAAAGCTTTATTTTTTAAGTTCCAGGAAACTTGTCATTTTTGAAATACAGTGTTTTCATCTGACAGCCACAATTTGTTAGTTGGTGTCAGCTCCTGTCTTTTGCTCCATTGCTACACCTACAGTACAGAAACACACACACACACACACACACACACACAGGACAGGAGTCCTGTTTAACGAGCAGGAACCTCGACTGAGCAGAAAGTTGGCAGGATAAACGATGCTCGCGTTTTATGGGGGAGATGTTTACTTTGGTAAAACACATTGAACACAGTGTGCAGATACTGTGCTCTCCCAGCCTCAGACAGAGGAGTCTTCATCATTAACTCTCACACTGTGCTCATAAAATAAGACAAGTGCACACAGTACAAGCTGGCGTACACCTCTCCAGATATACAGACTGAATTTCCCCTCTTTCTCCTTGTCTTCTCCTGTCACTCGTATTGTAAATAACTTTCAAATCCATTGCAGTAGTACATCCCAGCCACCTTCAGCCCTAAAACCTAAACTTTAGGAATACAGCTGTTTCTGAAGACTTTGTGTCCTGCTCCTTTTATTTCATCCAGCTGCCATTAGATTCTTCCTAAATCCTTCTCTCCAGTATACATGACAATAAACCTAAAAAAGACTCAAAGTTGTTGAAGTTATCTCCAGGATAATGTTACTGTCCAGTGAAAATCTTCTCCAAAATGTCAGCAATGTGACTTACTGCAAGGGTACATTTGTCCAAAGGGGATTTAAAGAGTTCATAAAGTATTTTTAACACATGGAGGAGCAAGTAGTTCTTTAATATATGTTTAAAACATTAAGAACACCCAAACTGGAGATGCAGCACATTAATAGTTAACAAATACTATAGCTAGATACTACAGCTACAGTACTGTACTGGATATATGGAGCATTGCGTTAAGGCAGAGCAATGAAGTCCTGCTTGCATCAGCTGATTGGCATCAGCAGCCTCATTCATGCTTCACCATCAGTGACTCATACATACATCAGCTTTGATTCATCAGATTTTTTGAGAGCTCCCTCGAAGAGCAGCATCCTTTCCTGTCAAATCTAACTGTATAATCATTTGCTATAAATGGTCAATTCCAAAAACATAAATGTCTCTGATTGAGCTACAATATACTGTACTAATAGCTCAAAATATTTTATTCTAGCATCAAACAATTATTGGATGTAGATGTACAGTTAAATTTGTACAGACGTTTAGTTATATTTGGCAGAAGAGTCTGTGATCTTTAGCGAAGCTCCTAAGGGACTCAGCGGGGAACACTAAATCCCCCACCGTATTTACCTAGTAAACATGTAAATCTACTAAATACAGGATTCAGATAACTTCATGACTCCATAACATAAGCCAGACAAGTGTAGAAAGGTTTGGGGGGAAAAAAATACCAGGAGAAGAATTGGATGAGCTGCAGCTATCACACTGCTGTTTGCAGAAAGATTAGAAGAGTTAAGCTGCAGTCACAGCAGAATAGCTAAACTGACATTTAAGAACTTTTAAGGTCAGCTTCTGTGCATGCTGTAGGTTTGAATGCTATTATTTTTTCTTGTTAGCTAATAGCAGATGCTGATGTGGCACATAATCAGCAAACTGCAGAAGCATGAATGCAACACGAGCCAATGAGCTCATGCGTGCAGAACATCAGGGTTACGTTGTAAGAGATGTTAGGGGTCATAAGTGCCTTGCTCAAGGGCAAGTGTAGTGGCAGTTGTGGGGGAGGTGGGTGAGTTTATTGTTCCCTTCTTCTGCCCAGATTCCCCCTGGTAGTGTGGGGATTCAAAAAGGTGACCTGTCGTTCATGAGATGTCCTGTTTGGAGAAAACTGCATGGAGAGAACATTACGTGTTTGTAATGTCATATGGTCATATGTCATAGCCCTTCGGTCTCTTTCATTTAAATGCATCGGGCTTCTGGCATGATCATTAGCTGACACTGGCAACCAATATTTCACCTCATTTTAATGCCTGGGAAAACTAGACACCTCATTTGAATTTCAGCAGTCATTGCAAGTTAGTTTCTCACTCTGCCAGTTAAGCAGTGGAGCATTGGCTGAGGCAGTCAGGCCACTACGTCTGTGTATGTGAGACCGTTATTGAAGCTTGGCATTAATAATGGGGTCTTCTCCTGAGAATATTGGCCCTGCAGAATTTTGTAACCGTATTGGTGTATATAAATTTGTTTGGCTGTATGCAATAATTGCATTAAATGTGGTATGTGGTTACATTTGAATCTACATGCATTTTAAATGTAAGCCTCTTTTAAGAATTAAATGATTTAGGTTGATTTGATTGTGCATCCATGTACGACTTTTCAGTTGATGCCTTGAGCGAATGCATGGCTGAGAATTATGGTGATAGGACGGACCTGCTTTATATGCTAATTAAACAGCTTTAACTTCCATGTCTGCACAGATGAAGCATGCTAAGATAAATGCTAGTTCACATAAAATACAGTCTGTACGTATAGTAAAGCACACAGCATTAGGGTTGTGGATGGAAAAAAAATCTGTTTGGACACACTTTCCCATTCAAGTGAATGGGAAAGTGTGTCAAAACATTTGACTGGTACTGTATATATTTTTACTGACTAATGAAATCAAGAGATAGTCATAAGATCAACCTTTTTCATTTTAGAAGGAAATTATTTCATTTTGTTGAATGATAGCTTTTCATAAGCTCCAGTTTTGCTGTATTTATAGCATTCAATTAGCGAGGGAGCTGGGACGTATTAGAAGTGATGCTCTGTGCAGTTTGCTGACAGGCGTATGTGAAGTCTGTTTGCAGTTCACTATAAGAGTTGAAGTCCTCTCAGGGGTTGACCAGAATACAGTAAAGGGCAGTTAGAGACTTGAGATCGATTGTTTCCTCTTGCTTTCATGTACCATGTTTTTTTTTAACTTCAGGGCAAGTTGAGTATGACCTTTCATTTATTGTGAAAAAACATCTCACAAAAAAAAAAAAAAATCAACTCACCCAGTGTCTTGGGGGTTGAGCTGTTAAGATGCATACTATGTAATCGCAACATTCCCATTCCATACTATAAAATAATAACAAACATTTTTTGAAAAGTAGTGGTAAACTTAACAACATAATGCAAAATCCACAGGCCTCTGGTCAGTGAAATCTTCAGAACTCTGCTTTTACAATTTCATGTGTCTCCAATTTTTATAATTGTAGGTATTTTATTTTATTACAATGCAAATAAAGTATAGATTTCAAGCTTGTTGGTTAAAGGGGTACTCTAGCAGTTCTCATACTCAATCAATTGATTTAACTTGAGTCAGTTTCTGAGACTTGTCAAAGCTCCTCCAGAGCCACAGAAGATATTACACAACTGTTTTCACAGGCTGAGTTGTACTAACCATGACTAGAAAACTGGTATTCATGTGTAAAATCAGTGGAGTGCCCTTTTAAAGGATAATGCTGGCGTTATTTCATCTTTTTATTATCAACAAATCCCCCGTAGAGACAAAAACTAACAATCAATTTAGTTTGAAGAATTTGTTGTCCACAACCTACATGAAATATATAAGAGATCTGTTATATATCTGTTGAATTTGGATGGCACATTCCTTAATTACAGAGATAGCAGACATCCAGATGCATAAATGTACATTAGTCTGAAACAATGAATTGAAAATGTCAAACACGAGGATTAAGATTAGTAAGAGTTCTATTGTTTGTTGGTTTATATTTTCCAGTTTTCATATTTCTAATTAATCAATTAAATGCATTTAGTGGACTGATGTCTTTTACAACACCACTAGCTGTCATGGAAAAGCACTCTTAACACCACAGCCTTGTGTCACTTTCACTTCTTTGTTCAGACGTGTGAAAAAGAAAATGTAGCCCGCCTCTTCATTCTCTCAGGACCTTTTTCAATTTACAGCATGGATTTCCCATGGCTGTCAAGGCTGTGTCAGACTGAGATGAAGGACTTTGGCAAAGAAACCTGAGGTGTTACAAGCCAGTAGAAAGGCTTATGTGGCTCCACCACAAGGCTAGAGGCAGATGTATTGTCGAGTCATTTACAGTTCAGAGAGAAACCCAGTCACTATCGGTAGGAATATTTTGTGGGGAGACGTTCAAGTGATACTCCACCCCAAATCTATCCTTTTAGGATCAATTACTCACCTGTGTTCTTGAAAGGTGGCTGTAAAAAGTTGGTAGTTTGTTCTTTAAGAACAGAACTACTGGGGTTTAATTCTTGTTGATTTATAATGGATTGAAGTGGTGACATGTTTTCAGGGTGCAAAGACAGGATGTTGAAACTTCCAAACTGTGAGGGATGCACAAACAGAAGGGACATGAGGACTGTCTGTGTTGAGTCCATTGGAATGAAGGTGGAGTCTGTGCACATGGTCTACAGAGGATATTTTGTTATATAAATGTTCTTAAGACAATGTCAGTCAGCCAGTTCCTCTAGCCACTGTAACCATAGGTTAAATAGTTTAGTTTAGTATTTTCCTTGTTGAATTTTAGGTAGTATACAATGGACAGTTAGTTGTTATTATGAAATGATGAGTTTAACTGTTATGTTGTTTAGGTTCAGTTATAGTTGCATTTGCGTTGTCATAAACATTTGTGTTTTCTTATCAAATATTCAAGTCTTGCACACAGACCTTTAGCCTGTCCTGCTGTGCAATCAATAGTGATTTGTAAATTAGATTTTCATTTAAGTAGACGTCAGCACATATTCATTTAAAATCAACCCAGGTAGTTTTTTTTACTTGCTAGGGGGCCCCTCACTTGATGTCTCAGTGACTTTAATGTTTATTTCCCTCATATACATCCAGTGCTCCAGCTGTTGAGCTGAGGGAGCAGCCTCAGTACCAGAGACAGTGTTGATCCTCCCAGCATAGGCCACTGGTGGGGATAATTGATGGCAGGTATTACTCCAATGATCCACTCAGCATGGAGGAATGAAACCGCATTCCCCACTTCACATGGACTACTAGTTGGAGTTTGTGACAACTCTCACCCCCAGAGCGCAAAAATCAGCAGATGCTCCTCTGTGAAAACACTCTGTAATTGTCAGCAAGTGATAAATCAATGCACATTCACTTAGGAAAAACTGAGGGTTTGAGACCCACCATTTTATCATGAAAATTTATTTTGATTGGCTTTGTAAATCCTTACTAGTGTTGGACTAGATGATGGCTTAAGAATCTCAAATTAAAGAGTTCTTCAGAAGAAAATGCGACTTCAACTTCATGTCACAGTTTGTCAGGAATGCATGCTGGAGCTTAGAATAGAGACCCATAAGAGAAAGGCTTGAGCACATTTTGATTTACTCTGGGGAATAATGCCAGTTGTCATTTTGTCTTTTGGCCCTCTGGTGGCAGTATTCACTGGGCTGAACAGAGGAAATTAAAATTCACAACAAGCATCAACAGTGACTTTGGCCATGAGGAGGTTTAGTTTCCATTTCTCCCATTGTCCTTTACCTGCACATTAAATTAATAAGTTTTATTTTTCCCCTTGAATTCTTCCATCTGCTGAGCTTGCCTCTTCCAAGGCCAGCTACAATAACACACACCTACACACACACACACACACACACACACGCTGCAAACCCTGTTTCAGCTGAACCAGAAACACTTTCCATCACTTTCCATAATGACTCATGAGTCATGTGTCAAGGTGGGAATGTACTGAATGCACCGAAGCAAGGAGAGCGGATATGGATTTCTCTTATTTTAATAAATAAAAGTATAATATTAGTAATGCTCACTGGGTTGTAAATAAATGTATATATCAGCTAGATGTGTTTGGGCTGCATTCTGATGTTACATTCCTGCAGTGATGTGTAATGTGCATGTGTAAATAATAAATGTTAATTACTGTACACTGTATAGGGGACTTGGTTTTTGGTGCATCAGAAGTGGCTGTGAATATATTTATGTAATAACAGAAGAAACAGACAAAGAAAAAGATTTTTTCTCAGAGCATTTATTTGCATGAATTTGCATGGTTTTGTGTGTGTGTGTACATAATAGCATCGGTATGGGTCTGGGGTTCGGACACACACACAAGTGTCTGATATCTTTAATAAAGGCCACTTGGCAGATTACCTCATTAAATGCTCTGTCACAAGTCATTCATCAAACCCTGGCAAGCAGACATAATAAAAGTTTTAAACATTTCAATGCCTCCCCTCTGCTCTGTACCAATAAAATATGCATAGAGTATGGATTGACTCCAATATCTGCCTGCTATTTCAATCTCAGCTGTAAAGGATCTTGCTGGTTGGAGAAGGCGAGAGAGAATGAAGAAAGCATACAGAGTAAACTGAAGAACAAATCTGTAGGGAAACATCATCGTCATCTGCTCTCCTCAGGGGAGTGCTGCCCCCATTGACCACATGACGTGTCATTGATCAAGTAACCAATAAAATTATCATGAGGTCGATGGAGGGTGTGAGTGATTGGCTTTCGTGCCCTTCCTCCTCTGACACATTAACACTGATTGGCCTGTTGATGTCAATAGGACAGGAAGCCAGGTTGCTCCGTGGCCTTGTTTACCCGTGACCCGCGGTACCATTGTTACCATTGTACCACTTTTCAGCCTCATTCAATCACTCAGACACTTCAAACTGTGAGGTCTGATTAGAGTCGACAAATCCTGATGACTGTTTTTTCCACCATTTTTCCCACCATTTTTCCCCTCAAGAAGCCATTTCACAGCTATGTGTCCACCACCTCAACATTTGGTTAAGATTAAAATGTTGAAGCCGAAAATGATGGACCATCTGACTGAATGGTTTGTTGTTTGTGCCTCTTACATGATTTTAAAACGTCTTCTATTACTTTAATCCTTGATAGGTACCACCGGATTTGCATATTCTGGCTCTTCCAAGAATCTCCACAACAATGCCCCAAAGCGCCTCCACAATAATAAAACCGGTTGCAGTGAAATATGCAGTTTTTCTAATCCATACAGTAAATGTAAATTTGAAATGAAACCCTCTATAATCCTAACAAGTATTTTAATTTTTGTGCAGCATATGATCACCTCCCAGAAAACTTTGCCTCCAGACCTGATGAGACAGTGACAGGAACTGGGACTAGACAAAATAAGCTGAGGGGGTGAGACAATGTTTGACAGCAAAGAAATGAATGGAGGGCCGGGTGTGAAAAAGGGGGGGACAGACGCAGGGATGAAAAAAATTGACACTGTGACTCATTGGATGATTGATTTTTGTCACCCCTTCTACAATCTGTCACTCTCTCTCTGTCATTTGAACTCTACTGTGTGCAACCCTGTCTCCTAAAAATTATGTTCACATGTGACTGCATTTGCATAAGCAAATATGTTTTGCAGGAAATGTAATGCCACCCGGATTAAATTTTTTTTTATCAACATAACAAGGAAACGTTTGAATTTAACGTACCATACTTACTTACCATACTTACCATACTTAACATACAACTAAGGTTAGGGAAGAGTATCATCTTGGTTAAATGTTTAGGAAGTCAGTGCCAACTCAAAAAGAAAGACAGGGCACCTTGACTCGTTCAGTATTTTACCAAAACCACAATCTCTTTCCAACTATGACCAAGTTTTTTATAAATCTAACAACGTGCGGGAAGCAGGATGCAAACCCAGCTCTCCAGTGTCAAAGTCCTGAGCTTTGAAAATTGGAACATTTTATGCTGTGTGTAACTGTCAAATTATGTTCATAGCATGACTTGTTTAATACATTATTTGTTTATGTAGTCAGTAAACAAGAAATGGTAATCTGGTTTTACTTTATGTACTTTCATTTGTGATTTCCGATTTTTCTATGTCTACTACAATCTACTTAAAACCAACACTGTTTTGCTATCTAAAAATGTAAGCCAGGTAACTCTGTTAGATAAATGACAGAGATTAGGCTGTCAAAATGGACAGACCAATGTTCCAGATCCATTAGACTACAGGACACTTTCTGTGGCCTGCTGTGCTCTACATACCTGAAGGGAACGAAGGTAATGAGGAATAGGTGAACCTGCTGGGACAGCAGGGTTGGAGTTTTCCTTCTTCAGCCAACACCATAAACAGCTTGGGGCGTCATGGACTCAGCTCTTTCTGATGGACTTTCTGTCTGGATGCCATAGGTTTACTGACAAACAGGCAAACACCTGTGAAATGTGCAGCCAGGACTGTGGACCTTTATTCTATTACTCCTACTGCTTCCTCCGGAGGAAGTGATAGCTGGCATCACCAACTGGCACATCTGCTGTCAGCTGTCACCAGAGGATGGTAACCCCCCAACAGCTTGTCCAACAGACTAGACTGACTAAGCTGCCAGAGGGGTTCATCAGAGAGGTGCTAGGTCTTCTAGCTGGTGATGCCACAGACAGATGCCCCTCTACTGATAGAAATAGTTGAAAGCAGGTCCTGAAAAGAGGAAGGGAGTCTGCTGTCACAACAGATCTCAGTGTCTCTGTATGTGTTCTTCTTCTCTCAGGTATGACACTATCTAATTTGTAGGGGCTGCAAGTTTTAATATGAACAGTGAGAGAAGAGTGTTTAATGTTTGGGCTGCTAGAGGGGATTGAAGTAATGTTTAATGTGACCCTTCTTACCCTTGATATGCAAAATATATTTCAATCACCCTGCCTTTCATCTCTGTTCGTCTCTGCCTGTCTTTCTTAAACATACTAGTATCTTAACTCAAACATTTTGAGCGGACATAGAATTCAGTGTGGTGTTTAATATGTTACAAACCCCTCTATATTAAGTGGTTGCTACCTTTGCTCTAAAACAGTAATTTCACACTGAATCACATAGGACTGAAAGTGCTGCTGCACTGTTCTCTGTTGATTTAAACTTTCAAGCATGTAGCTTTTCTAAACACCCTCAATCAGTGATTTCCCAGCAGGAGTTCTGCCTGTGACAAACAATAGAAAAATCCTGCTCTGACACCAGTGACTGGGGTGAGGCCAGAACATTTATACCCATAGAGAGACCCTATATTATGAGTAATGCCATTGTTTTCAATATATTAACATTCCTAAAGGAGTCTCATCTATTTATTACGGTTTGCAAATCTGCAGTGGCTCACTCTTCATGTACAGTGGTATACAGTTTCTCCCAATTCTCGCTAATCTCTGTATTACCTGTGGGGTCAGACTTCACATGGACTTCAGCAACAATAATGCTTCACCATTAGATGTTCCCAGACTCAAGGTCACCGGGTTTGAATGTGTAGAGCATACAGATCACCTGGTATGAAAGCCCAAGCTAGTTTTTACTGGAAGCTTGCCAAAAGTGAACCCACAGTCTTGAGGAGTGACTTGTACCAGTTCTACAGTATCATTAAAATATTCATTTTCATACGTGTAATTATTCCTGCAGGGCTGCTTCACTGGTTTCTCCATTTGAATCCTATCACTCTAACGTGGGGAAGATGTGGAAATCTGACATTAAAAGATTTTATGGGCCCTTAGTTTCATAATTTCCCAGAGAAGAAATTATATGTACCTTTTATTTTTTAAACATTTCCTGGAAACGACTTTGTCACTTAGCCTAGCTATTTCAAGCTACTGAAGTGAGCCAAAAGTCAGTAGTGAAACACTGAAGTGTATGAAGATTTACAGAGTGGTCAACAGCTGAAAGCACCAAACTACAAAGTTTTTCTTCCTGTGTTTTTGTAACTTACAGATAAGCAATTCAACCAATATGGAGAATGTATTTTATTTATGAAAGTGATGTTTAGATGTGTGTGTTTCTAGAAACAATCCCAGTTATTCAGGATAATCTACAGACCTCAGGAACTATTTTCTACCCAAATGTAAATACAGTGGAAACAGTTTATCATGTGTGATGTGTGTTAATTTGATTTGTTGTGATGTGTTGGGTGCATAAATACAAGGACAGATCAAAGAGCTGGGTTAGGACTGGTTATTGTCTGTGTGGGGGTGCAGGAAGTCTCCATTGTGACTAATGGGTCTCTGCCTCTAATTACAGGACAACACACACACACACACACACACACACAGACAAGGATACACACTAACAGAGTGACATTCAAACACTGTGTTATCTTCCTCTTTAGATCTGAAGCCAGAGACCTTAAAAGGCTTTTTGTTCAGGTTTGTCTAAACCTACCAAAGAGCAAGCAAGGACTCAGTGTATCCTAACATAAACCTACCACTGAGATTAGATGTGTGCTGCTTTAATTGCTTGTTCTCTGAAGCAATAACAAGATTATGTCAGTACCAGTAATTGGCATACAACAGGTGGGCATGTTAACCCCTTCACCCTCCAACCAACCTCCAACTCTTCAAGTGTCTGTCTTCATCCCTCTCTCTCTCTCACCCCTCTCCTGTTTGAAACATGAGTTCAAAACAAACTGGTCACTGTGCAAACTCTCTTACTGCTAGTAGCCCGGGACACTTGCTGTGCCCTTTATGTCTTTTTTCTCCTACGAGGTAAAAAGTCGGTCATGTGTGCTTGGTCGTAAGTAAGAAGACAGTTGAGTTACTTCGTATGTGTGTTAGCTTACCAGAACAGCAGTAAAATGTGTGTTTTAAAGGTAAAAAGGCATTTTCAAACATTCAACTAGGCTATATCAGACTGAATTCGTAGTCTATTTGTTTTTCTCGATAGTAAATGCAAGCATATGCAGCCTAATCATTTTTGTAGGCCAATGCCATGTGTAAGTTAAGCTGTTTTGTGGTGTTGCCACTTGTTCATTTTCTTCCATTTTGTAAAGGGCTGGCTGCCTGCGCGCGCTCTCGGTGATCTCTAATTGGTGCGCGCACTCTTGTGTAAAGGTGGAGGCTTGGCTCGTCTCTGCTGCGCGGCTCAGAAGAAACTTGTGCGGCTGAAACTTTGACAAACATCGTTAAATGTCTGTCACATAGCTTAAAATATTTAAAGTATATGTTGCTCTCGAACTCTCCCAATGTCTGACGAGGGAGAGGAAAGCGACAGCGGCGAGAGAGGGCATCTCTCTGAGTCTCCCTCCCCGCCTCTGCCCGTCTGTCTTCCCCGAGGATCTCCTTCCTCTCCGCGGCCCCTAGACCTCTTCTCATCCGCCTCTCCGCTGCTGGGGAACACAGACCCGCCTTACCTCGCATCTACGGAGTGTCTTCACCCGTCTCCAGAGAGCCGGGAACCCGGGGACTCCCCACACCTCACACCGCCAAAGTTCCACCAGAGCACCGGGGACACCGCATCTCCGTTTCGTTCGCGGCAGGATGTGCAGATAGACGCGGTGTACGACCACTACGATGATTCGTTCCCCAAGTGGAGAGGACGAGGCGCGGCGAACGCTGAGCGCTTTCAGCACCGCGGACAGAGACTCAACCGGGCTCCGGAGCTCTCCGACCACGGGAACCACTACTCTGTCCAACACATCGACACCGAGTTAAACTCCGAAACCAGGCAAACGTGAGTCATCCTTTTATATTCACCCACAACTTTTATTCATATATCCAGAGACATAACAAATAAGTAAAGTGACCAGTTTCGCGGCCTTGTGAGTCCATGTGCTTATTTACAAACTCTGCAATTTGCAGTTATGCAAAGAGGCTGCTGAGCGATAGTTGAGACATGGCAAAGCTATTCTGGCTTGAGAGAATTTAATCAACAGCAGTAATCCGCCAACAATGTCAACAAGTAGAGGTCAGTTTTGGAGAGAGTAGAGTAAAGCAGCCACGATTTTCACTGAACCAGCTGCATTCACCTGTCTGAGCAGCTATGGACCATTGATGGACACTCAGCTGTGCTTTACAGGTCCTTTAGGATTACATCAATGGGACTGGACTGTGATATAGGCCTACAGTAGATTAGTATTACTGGAAGATCATATGTTTTACTGTCATGCACTGCTTAAATTGCAAACTGTTGTCTCTTCCTAAATGGAACATTTTCAGTAGGTGCATTAAGTTTGTGTTAACTGAGTCACATTTAAACTTTTTTTTTTTTTGCTGTCATTTTACTTAGCTTGTGCTGAAATATGGTGTTTCTACCTTGAATATTAAATAACTGGGATGTGTCTCTCTCTCCCTCTTCATTCTCTTAAGCTGACTGTGTGTGGCTGTTGTGGTTTGACTGTAGCGTGTCCCTTGGGAATGCATGTACATTGTGTACAGCATGTATATGTAAGGAAGTGAACAGTGCGTGAGTTTGAAGGAATTAGTGAGTCTTTGGGGGTTTTCAGGCTACAGCCCTTATGTTGTCCCTGTGTTGAGAGAGAGCATCTTGATTGGTCCCGGTGCATGAATGCATAAGCAGCAGTCAGCAGGGATTGTGTGTGTGTGTGTGTGTTGTGTGTTAGTCTGACTAAGAGAGAGACACCGGGGCAAAGCCATGTGACACTGAGCTGGAGCAACTACAAAAATCGGCTTCCCCACAATGTCACACTTATCACACTCACTGAACATGCACAGACACACTCATAAAACCCTGATCGGGAATCTCTATGCCGTTTTGCAAACGTAGTTTCCTTTATAGTTTCTCGTCTCAATTGTCCTACTACTTCACTGTGAGATGAGCGCTCACAAGACTCTTTGGTGAATGCAGTCCATTGCATCCATGCAGGACACATCCACAGACACAAATGGGACATACATTTACCATTTATGATGGTGATGCTAAATGGATATTCATGTAGCACTGCCAGCTTAGCTATGACTATCAGATTTTGAGAATGGCAGGCCTCAGTGTTGGGTCTCTGATCTTCCCTGGTCTGCTCCTTTGATACACCAGTGTTCATCTTAAAAGGCCTTGCATGTCAAAAAAAAAGAAAAAAGAAGCATGTGTGCTCTCAGTGATGCCTGACAAGATGTGTGTGTGTGTGTGCGTGTGTGTGAAAGAGAGGGTAAAAGAGGGTGAACATGCCTGTTTCTCATTACCAGTGAAATATGGTGAGCAACTCACCTTTGATCTTAAAAATTGGCAATTTACTGCTTGAGAGAGTGTCACTGTGTGTGTGTGTGTGTGTGTGTGTGTGTGTGTGTGTGTGTGTGTGTGTGTGTGTGTGTGTGTGTGTTTGATAAAGAGAAGGGAAAGAGAGGGAGAGAGAGAGAGCTGAGAGTGTAACTCTTCTAAAGTATTCCTCTCATGTCTGTTCACAGATAAAGTACTATCTCATTAGTCAGTTCTGTAAATAGAGTCAAAACTTCTTTTTCACTCATTATCCTCAAAATCTGATTTCAGACCAGATTCATCTTCTTTTCTTTTTCTCTAGTTCACCGGTAAATGACCTAACCTACTTGACTGCTTAAACTGAAAATAATGAACTTGGTGGTCCAACCTTACAAAGTCCAGCTGTAGAAAAGAGGATGATCAATTTGAAATTGATAATAAAGAGTTCATGACAGAAGAGTAAGAGAGTAAGTGACAGATAATGTATGAGATTTTCATCGTATGCTGAAGCTGTTCTGTAAGTGTTGTGTTTACATTTCCACTACATTTTTCAGTGCTTTTCAAGTAATCCTCCCATCACCAAAATGTGTTGATTTTTCCAACACATGTAAAAGCACTTTCTTTGTGCTCATATTAATTGATTGGATTAAAACTATGTTTATATGTTGACTATGACTATGCTGACTGCAAAAACTGCACCTTTTTAAAAGACCATATGGGGTTTTGCTTGTTTTAGCTCACTAGTAATAACGCTTACATGACTGCTAAAGGTCATTCCAAGAAAAGCATATGTTTAGATGTGTTTACTTCCCTCCATCCAGGTATGCTTTTTCATTCATTTGAGTGCAAAATTTCTAACATAGGTAGTCAGTCACAGTGGAGATTGTCTTCTTGGCTTGATACCTCAACAACATAGCTCATGATTACAATTACTTTCTGGCTGTCAGCTAGAATTTGAACATAAGTCATTTGATTGTGGTTGTTTCGTGCATTTAAATAGGTGTTTCTTGGCAGCTAATTCTAAAGTGTCAGAAATCAGAACTCTCCAAAGGCTCCTAAACACACAAAAACTCAAAATGAAGACATATAACTCAAAGTAGAGCCAACAGATTATTTTTCTTTGGTGGGTTACCTATTTCACAAAGAGGCTTACTTTACATTAATAATGTTTGCCAATATAATATAATTCAAATACAATATCATTGGTATGAAAGAACTACAGCTTGGCTGCAAGGAAAATTTCTACAATGGTGTGTTGTAATATAGTTGGAATCACCAGTAGCTGTGGTGTAAGATAGTTTCTCCCTTTTCTGACAGTTTTGTTGTTAATAGGAGAGGGAGCTGCTTGCTTGGACAGGGTCTCTGACTGATCTGCAGCAGCCTCTGACTTGGATGCAGCATCAAAATGAGAGCTGTGTAGACTCAGTAACAACTGAATCGGTACAGTGTGTGGTTTAGGGATTAAAAACTGTTAACATATAATCACATTGCAGGTTTCTTCAAACAGTCCATTAACACTAAATCAAATGAAATGGGAAAAAGTTGCCAACGCTGCTGATCCCACTACGAATCAGGACCCAATTCTACAACCCTTTGCAACTTTCAGCAACTTTGAGTCCATTATTTTGATTCTCCTGTCAGAAAGCTTACACTCTCTTTACACAAGCTGACTATATGCTACGTGTTTAGTGTGAAATGATGGAGAGCGGAAGTTAACAAGTGAGGAAAGTCAAACATCTAGCAAGCTATATAAACTGAGATATCTTTTCTCAGGTGTTTGTGAACCAAAGCACGGATTAAAGGTGGATAAATATTGGATTTATATTCAACAGGTAGGCAGAGAGACGACTCTAGTGGGATGGGATGGAGTATGATGTAGGTGCATTTTGTAATAAATGGTAGTGGGAGCTCTTCTTCGTGTAGCATGACATTATGTTCTGCTGCACCCATGTGGGAAATAAAGCCCGGTGGTCTTGGTTGCAACAACGGTAATATTACCTTTTAGTTTTAAGAACACTGTATGATGTACAGATACAATCACACACACTAGGTATATAAGCAGACACACAATCCGTCCTTCACTCACGTCTTTTTCTTCTCATTCATCCCTTTGTCTCTCTCTCTCTCTCTCTCTCTCCCACACACACACACACACACTTTCTCTATCCATCTCCATTGTATCTGCCTCCTCCTGTCATTGTGACTGTAATTCCACACAGAAATGATGCAGGTAAATTCTATTTCAGATCAGAATCACAAACAGTCAAAGATGGATGGAGAGGAAGATAGAGAGGGATGGAAAATGGCGATTCATTACCTGACTAAAGGTTATCTAAATGGGCTGGCAGCCAGACTGTCCCCTCATTTATGAGAAATCCTCCCAATGCTTACAAAATATGTCTGTGTGTGTGTGTGTGTGTGTGTGTGTGTGTGTGTGTGTGGAAGTGGGGGGGTTGGGGGAGATATTAGGTACACCCTACAGCACAATGCATTGTAGTAAATCAACAACACAAACTATGGCCTTAAGAAGCAAATACCTTATATTATTATAATCTCCATAATGGCAGTATTTGCTGCGTGGCAATTGTATTGGTTTGTATCACATTTTACAGCTGATGTATGTTGTATGCATGCTGATGTTGTCACACACGTGTTCATCCATGGGCGCACCTTGTGTCCACATTTGTATTCTTGTGTGTGTTCATTTGTGAAATAGTCTGCAATTTAGCGTGTGTGTGTGTGTGTGTGAGAGAGAAAGAGAGAGAAAGGGAGATTTTGTCATCTACCATTGATTGGCAGCCTAAGGGATACATGTACACAGCTGATTGTGTAAATCGAAAATCAAGAGCTGCAGACCTTTTATACTCTTTAAACACACACTGACAAACACTCTCTCTCTCTCTCTCACACACACACACACACACACACACACACACACGCCCTCTCTCTCTCTCTCACAGTGATTTGCCTTGCTGAGCTCTCTTCATCTTCTCAGTTTCACGTCATTTGACGCCCCCGGGGAATGTTTCGATCATGAAGTTTCCATTTTCACCTTTTCCTTCAATGCCCAGCCCTCTGTGCATACACACACACACACACACACACACACACACACCTACACAAACACAAATGCAAAGTAATGGGAATTACAAAAAGCCTTACCTGTTTTGTTTTTTTATTTTGGTGGCAGGTGTTATTGCCAAACTGGACCCATGTCATTTGTAAGGTCACTGCAGCTATTTAGATAACACAAAAGAGCAGAATTATATTGAAAGTCTTTTGTATTGACAATACAAGCCAATTGTGCTTGTTAGTTAAGTTATTTAAGTTAGAAAGTAGGTTTGATTCCTTTTAGTCCACTCAACAAGAATTGTTTCGATTGCTCTCTGACATACTATCATATTAGCATTTTATAAATTCAATCTCAAGTCTTAATTGGTTATTTTATACTGGAGAACTAAACTGTTTTGGGTATTAATTTTCCACCATTTCAAGGCACCCATATGCAGTATCTTTCTCCCTCTCACTTCTACAGCTTTGAGGAACATCAAGGCTTTTTTCACTATGTGGGTCAGAGTGTCAGACCGCACAGCAGATGCAGACATAATGACAGATCTTTGTGTTTCTAAAATACAATGGGAGGAGTACAATAATCCCAAAATAAGTAACAGGGGTGATTACCAGGAGTTCTATACAAGGTACAGCTAGTTTTATTTGACAAGTCCATATTGATGAAGAAGACTTTTTACCCGCTCTGTCCTGCTGGGATGTGAAGGTGTGTCACTGGAAATTGTGCTCCATTTAGGAAGTTAAACAAATAAAGACATATTGAATAGGAGGTACATGTCCGTGCCTGTGTGAAATGCATGTGTGGATAGATAAAGATAGAGTTACCACCGGCCAAAAAGTCTCTTTGAATGACCACTGACTCGTAGTGTGAGTTTGTCATGCCAGAGCCAATTAAGGTGACAGCTTCATCTCTCGCTTGCCAATCAGAGCTGTTGACCTGAGATGGCCCCACAATGAGCTTTTACCCTGGTAGCGGTTCAGTGATCTGGCTGGGGACAGATATATCACAGATGTCTTGGTGGGGCTTTCTCTGAGGTCAGGGGAGAAATCTGTGTTAAACACTGCTGATTGTGTTTGACCAGTCCCTGTCCACAGAGGACATCCACATGGGGAGACAGTAATGACTTTGTTTGCCTTGTTACACCATAGTCAGTTTGATGTAACTAATGAATCTGTCTTTTCCTCTTGCCTCCATCATTTGCTCTCCACTTTTCTTTCCCTCACCCTCCATCACTTCATCACTCCTTCACTGTTTGCTCTCCTCTTTACTGTCTCCAGCGTGGAGGCCATGCATCGCCGGCACACCACACTGAGGGAGAAGGGGCGTCGCCAGGCAGTGCGGGGCCCAGCCTACATGTTCAATGAACGTGGCTCGCCCCTCACTGCAGAGGAGGAGCGTTTCCTGGATGCTGCTGAATATGGAAACATTCCTGTGGTCCGCAAAATGCTGGAAGAATCCAAAACCCTTAACTTCAATTGTGTGGACTACATGGGCCAGAATGCTTTGCAGCTGGCAGTGGGAAATGAGCACCTAGAAGTGACCGAGCTGCTTCTAAAGAAGGATGGTTTGGCTAGGATCGGGGATGGTCTGCTTTTGGCTATCTCCAAGGGTTATGTTCGAATCGTTGAAGCCATTCTCGCACACTCTGCTTTTGGCGGAGGTCTCCGACTGGCTTTGAGCCCTCTGGAGCAGGAGATGCATGATGACGACTTTTTTTTCGCTTATGACGAGGATGGAACACGTTTTTCGCATGACGTCACGCCTATCATCCTGGCTGCTCACTGCCAGGAGTATGAGATCGTCCACATCCTTTTGACAAAGGGGGCCCGCATAGAAAGGCCACATGACTACTTCTGTAAGTGTTCAGAATGTGTGGAGAAACAGAAGAAAGACTCGTTCAGTCACTCACGCTCCAGGATGAATGCATATAAGGGCCTGGCCAGTGCAGCTTACCTGTCACTCAGCAGTGAAGACCCTGTTCTGACCGCCCTCGAGCTCAGCAATGAGCTGGCAAGACTGGCCAACATCGAGACCGAGTTTAAGGTAAGGTGGTTTCTGTGTTTTTCGCAACATCTTTGCCTGTTTGTTTTTTATTTATCAGTATTTTACTTTTTCTATCCCCCCACTTTTTAATGCCCGAACATACACAAACATACTATTTTATATGGGTTGCTTAAGCGCATAAGTGCATAAGATTTGGTAGAGTGATGTAGGGAAGTAAGGTGAAGACGACATTGTTTTATTTCTTTGTTTTTTTCATGAGTTTAGGCAGAATAGGGACCTCTTATTCTGCCAGTGCTGAATAAAAAATTGTAGATCCGTCTCTGACAATGATTCAACTTAGTCAGTAGACTAGTTTTCCCAGTGCATTCCCAGCTTTTTATTCCTCTTCTGAACTACCTATTACCAATGCAATCACTCCTCAGGTTGTGGTGAAATAAGAATTGTAAAGTGGAACACTTTATTGAGATTGTTGTGCGCTTTTACTGAAGAAAAAGATTGCATACTAAATTTTGCAGTCAATAAAATGAACCTCAAACCTGATAATGCTGGTGGTGGAAAAATACTAAGATAGACTGTGTGTGTGTGTGTGTGTGTGTGTGTGTTGGAGAAAGTTAAGTTGCTCATGTGTGTAATAGTCATTGATGTTGTTTGAAGGGGCTGGATCTAAGGTCACTACATTTCATAGCAGTCACCCACACACACACACTCTAAATATTTTTCTTTACCAGGAATCAAACCTACCTGGATGTGCCGGCTTCTGTCCTGAAGCAGGTTGATTGGCTCGGGCCGGGGGGGCACAACTTACACTGTGTGGCAGGTTTGGGGAAGCTTTAAGTACCGGCTTGAGGTGGAGAGGGAGATGATTCCTGCCTACTGTGCCAGATGGTACACCTGTCCCGAATCAGTTGGCTTGGGATATTAAGGCCAGCACACTCATTGATAAATGAGAGAGACTCACTGAGAAAGAGGAACAGCCACATTGTAGACACACGTGGGGAAAAAAAGTATACTGTCCTTTAAATATAAAATTCTGTTTCTTTAACTTTTTAATCACAGCTTGCTCAAGATTATTCATTTGGACACAAAAATGTGTAAAATCAAATCATTCCGATACAATTCTGAAAGTCAAAAGACAACTATATATTGAATTTGCCCTTTTCAGCAGTCAGCTAAGGGGCTCAAGTAGCAAGAAAACCAAATGTGAAAGAAAACAACTGGAGTATACAGTGTATTCAGTATAGGGCCATGACTCCATTTGAATTAACTTTAAATTACAGGTATCTTTCACTTTGGAGTGAACAACACTGTTCAGCTCCCATTGATTGCATACTGAATCATATTTATAGTTGAGATAATCAATATAGAAGGCATGATCATATAATTGAACCAATCAGATAACAATGGTCTGATAACATTTCCGTTGCTTAATTGTCTCCCTTTGTCCGGCCATGTGTTGCTGCATTCTTTTCCTCCGCTCTCTGTTCATTTCTCTCTGTGCTTAGTCATCCATTCCTCAGTTTGACTGCCCACCTTTGTGTTTGTCATTCAGCCTTTCTGCTTGTCATTCTGTTTCCTGTCTCCAGACAAGTTAATGAGAAGGGCTCACCTGAGGGACCAGAGTTGTGTTGGAGCTCATCTGTCTCATTACCATCTCATTATCACCCCTGTCTTCTCTCTTTATTTGACTCCCTGTCCCTCTTCCCGTCATCCCCTCATTACTTTAAAATATCAAATAATGTTAAGACAGTGTGCAAATAGCCTTAGACAGTCTTGTTTCACATGGGAAAATCAAACATAGGAAATACATAAAAAATAAAATAAATAGTTAGGGCATAGATTGAGGCATCATGTCACTGAGAAAGAACGTAACGTGAACAAATGAAACAACACTTTCTTTCATTGATGACACCTTTATGACACCCAACCACTTTAAAAGAGTTGAAAAAAGTTTTGATAGCTATTGCGTTCCAAAACTACAAATGTCCAGTATCATATCGATATCAAAAGCCACTGAAACAATGTTTCCACCATGACTGTGCAATGTTTTCCACAATATATACTTTATTAGCACTGAACAAAGTCTGATACAATCAGTCTGACATCAGTTTTCTAAAGCTTTTGTGTGTGTGTGTGTGTGTGTGTGTGTGTGTGTATCATCATATCTGTGTTAAATCAATTTTGTCGCAATCTCTAATAATTTATGGTCTTACCAGTTGTAGTAAGAGGTAGTGAAAATGGCCTTAAGGCCTGGACACACCAGGATTTAAATGGCAAAAATTTGCGGCAAAATAAATAAATTTCAATGGAACCACCATGAAGGAAATTAATCTGTGTGATTGTTCCACGTAGAGTTCAACTTCGGTGAACTTTGACATGTGAATGTGCGCCATTGTGAACAGAACAGAGAAAATAGAGAGAAGCTCTGGGAGCTAGTGTGACTGACTAGCGCCAGCCCTACTGGGCCAGCTAGCGACTTAACGATTAGCTCTTCAGCTACAGCAGTTCACCAGCAGTTAATTCTGTTTCTTGAGTGAATAGCTAGTGACTTTATGAGAAGGTGGTTCCAGGCCTCTGACACTGTCTCTGTAATACCCTGACATGCTGTGGTTTGTTAATGTGCTGTGTGAAACCTGTGTGAATAGGACTTCAGCCTATTTAATGAAGGAAGCTTCCAAATTCATCATTTTAAT
Source organism: Macquaria ambigua (assembly GCA_008360985.2). NCBI lineage: Eukaryota > Metazoa > Chordata > Actinopteri > Centrarchiformes > Percichthyidae > Macquaria > Macquaria ambigua. Next base: position 61,422 of record VMKM01001086.1, read on the forward strand.
TATGACAGTGATGTTTGCTTCTTTCTGACAACATAGTTTGTAAATGACTTCAACTTTCAGAAGTTGGAGATTTTCACAAGCACATGAATGCATGATACACAGTCAGCCACACAGAGCAACCTGTGCTCTTCTGTTTTTATAGATTTTTTAAAAATATTTTAATTGTTCCTCCACAGCTCCAAGTACTGTGGGTTGACCTCCAGATGTAAGCATCAAATCTGAGCATGAAGTACTTGATCAGGCCTACTGTTATGCTTCATGTGCCCATGTTCCCGTAGACACACGAGCAGCCATGCTATGAGAATGGCAGTTTGGTCAGTCCATCTTTCTGTTGGTTCAACACTTGCCATTAAATTTGGTACAGAATTCACTGCCCCCAGAAGATAATCCCTAATGATTTTCATGATCCTCTATAAAGTGTGACCACCAATGTGTCATCGTTTCTACTTGTCCAGCACTTCAGTCCATCAATAACCTCCAGTCTATTTTGAGATTAATGCAATATAGCATACAAACATCCCAACATAAAAAAAGTTACATTCTTGATGTTACAATGTTAACATGCTAAATGTATGCATAGCATCAGAACGTAGTATTGGACACAGCTCGTCTGTCCACTTTTATTTATCCACATATAAAAATGTATACACATGTACACATGTAGTCAAGTGCAAGCAAACACCACTTTCTCACCCACTGGCACACATACGTAACATGTCAGAGATGCAGAGAGTGCAGAGATGAGAGTACTGCTAGTGGTGCACATCTAAAGGACATCCCTAACAGCCTAACATTTATCTTCAGACGTCTTACTTTTCAAGACAGCCCATCAATTTCTCATAAGAGCCTCTGGACACACACACACACACACGCACACACCCTCCACACAGAGAGAGAGAGCGAAAGAAAGTAAGGCGGCGGAGGGTGTCGTTTAATTATTTTAATCACATTTTACTGTTCTTGAGTCATGGAAATTTTAGTTTAAATTAAGACATACAGCCACAGAGTAAGTGAAAAAAAGAGGTACACTGGTGGTGGTGAATGTCCACTGAAGTGCAGTAATACAAACTCTCTATGTCCCTCTCTTCTTCTCATCCCTCCATCCTCCATCTCCCTCCCCCCTCCATGCTTGAGGCTTGGCTCATGTCCCCCTCAGTTCACTCATCTGTAACCATTCTCACTCTGCTTCACACTGCTGTGTCCCCATTTTCAATCTCACAACATCGTTCTCTTTCCTTTATCTCAGCCCCCGAGGCACAAACCACATACCTTGCTTTGTGATTGGATTTTCACATATACTGAATGTGTGTGGTGTCTGGGCGTGTGTGTACTTGATGTGTGTCTTATGATGCAAATGTCATTGATTAATAAAAAACATTCTTGTACATGTACTACCCTGAAGCCTTACCTTTCCCTGAATGTAAACAGAGGCGAGATTGTAATTGATTACTTTCACTTAGCAGCCTAAAGGTAGAATACACCAAATGCCAGCTTTTTTTCTTCATGTCCCCAAAGGGCCAATAGATGCTTGCTGCCATTGGTTGATGCCCAGAGTTTACTTTTTAATTTGCAGATAGTGATGGGCCTTTTGACCAACCTCATCTAACATTCAGTTTAGTGTTTGTTTTTTTTCTGTGATAAATCCAAGCCAGATGGGCTGGATTTTAAAATGTATCGCATATATTGCAGCTGTTTGGTATTTAAGAGTACGAAAACACTGTGACTGCACAAAACTGATTACACCATTTTATATTCAAGACAGACACTGCCCAAGTCATACTAGAAAGAAACTCCCTCAGCAAAAGGTTCAAACACTGGAGGAATGCAAATGATGTTCATGGTCAGTAGGGGCACTAAAATACAGTACACACTCTACATGCATACTTAATCATTCCTGCTTACAGCAAAGGTGTGCCCTGAAGGAAAGTGAGAGTAGAACTGGTCATTTTTTGATTTTGCTGGGGAGACCAGCAAAATGATTAGATGAAAGCAGGCATTATCAACACACTGTAATGGTATGCTTGAACACAGAACAAACAAGGCGGTGAATGCCTAATGAGTGTCAGTCCTTAGGGAAGATCCAATCTGCTGATTTTTTACCTGCTCGGCCAACTGTTGAGGAACAGAACGAGGCAGGAGGAGCGAGGGGAGGTAGTGTAAGAAAGAAGGGTGAGAAGTGAACTGTGGGGGCCACAAGGCAGAGGGGCAAAGGGTTGAAACTGGAACGATTGGTGAAGGAACAGGAGGAGAGAGGGTTGAAAGGTCTGGCAGGAATTGTGAATTGTAGTGAAGTGGGCAAAGTTATATTCAACTACTGGGGTTCCAGAAGTTCTCAAAAACTCACATCTTGCAGCTTCAGTATTAGCTTCACTCCACCAAGAATGTCAACAAAAAGGTTTAAATAAGCAACAATATGAAGCAACAAATGATGTTTCCACTTAAAAAACAGTTGGAAAACACACACCTGTCCTAATGAAGTGCTAGCTCGCAGGCAGCCATTAATTAAATTCAATTCAATTCAGTTTTATTTATATAGCGCCATATCATAATAAAGTTATCTCAGGGCACCTTTTCGAGTAGAGCAAGTCTAGACCGACTCTTTATATTTACCAAGACCCAACAGTTCCCACCATGAGCAGCACTAAGCGACAGTGGCAAGGAAAAACTCCCTTTTAACAGGTAGAAACCTCGAGCAGAACCAGGCTCTGGGTGGGCGGTCATCTGCCTCGACCGGTTGGAGCAGGAGGAAAGAGAGAGCACAATACAGTTCCACAAAGAGATGTAAAGTAATAGTTGTGGTAATGGTATTGATGTTAATATTAATAGAAATAATACGAATAGCAATATTATAATAGTAATACTAATAATAAGAACAATAGCAGTAATAGCAGCAGTGGGTGCAGAGCAGGAACACGGGGGCAGCAGGTGGCTGCAACCATAGATCCAGACTCCACAGCTCCGGAGGCAGAAACACCTGCAGAAAGCAACAGAAGGAGAGAGAAAGAGGAGAGAAAGCACACAACTACGGAAAGAAGTTGAGTTAGTAACAAGCATTGATGGGATATGAGTGCGTACAGATGGAGAGGGAGAGGAGGAGAGAGGAGCTCAGTGCGTCATAGGAAGTCTCCCGGCAGTCTAGGCCTATAGCAGCACAACTAAGGGGTGGCTCAGGGGTCACCTGAGTCAGCCCTACTATAAGCTTTATCAAAGAGGAAAGTCTTAAGCCTACTCTTAAATGTGAGGAGGGTGTCTGCCTCCCGTACACAAACTGGAAGCTGGTTCCACAGGAGAGGAGCTTGATAGCTGAAGCTTCCTGGTGGAGTGGTTACCTAATAGGTATTGGATTATTTTCAAATTTCAGGCATTTCCATTCAGTTCATTTATGTGCATATTCAAACTGTGCATAAAATCAAGTGGATGGGAATGTACTAAATGAGCATTTAATTAATTTAAGTGCATTCTGCTGTACATATGATTGTTGTTGCTGACAATGTATGAAATCTGGGAATGTGACAAAGATATAGTTATTTTCCAATGTGAAATTACTGTGAGAATGATTATTCTATCATGACATGGGCACGGTGGGCCAGTGACAGCACTGTTTTTTTGTTTTTTTCAAACATTAAATTTGCTGGCTATTGGTTGGCTATTAAGATAAAAACAAGTCAAGTGCGCTTCCTTCATAGGCAAATATCATTTATAAAGATAATCCAGCTTTAGACATAAGATCAAACATACTCCCAACTGATATTTTCTGCAGTCAAGCTGATTTATTTCAAGATGGAAAGATCATGAAGCAAAATACAGTATCATCCTTTCTGTTTTTTACACTCAAGCCATAGTATAATGGCAAATGAGAATACATTTCTCAAGTCATTAATCAAAATAAAAGGTGTGATGTCCAAGCTCACACAGGTGAGGACCCAAAGGGGGCAGCTGCAGGCACAGTCATGATTTGATGAATCTTCCCTCACACGAAGCCTGCATTTATATATTTAAATAATGTTGCGTTGTCTGAAACCAGGTGATTACATGATTGCTCAAAGTTGATGTTTAAATTCTCTTTTAAGTCAGGTTTCTCTTCTCCTTGCGTCCCTGTCCTTTCTCCTGTCTTTCCTCTCTCCCTGTCTCTTCCCTCCCCACTCAACTATTCACCTCCACCCCTGACTCATGCAGAATGACTACCGTAAGCTGTCCATGCAGTGTAAGGACTTTGTGGTGGGTGTGTTGGACCTTTGTCGGAACACAGAGGAAGTGGAGGCCATACTAAACGGCGACGTGGACCAGTGCCCTCCAAGCCCCTACAACCGACCCTGCCTCAGCCGTGTCAAACTGGCCATCAAGTACGAAGTCAAGAAGGTAAGATGGCCAAGACATAACTGATGAATCAACCATCTACTATAGGTAAAGGACTAGTGGTACTTTCAATTGCAGTTATAGTTAACATTTTGTTTACATGCCATGAAACTACACAACATGCAAAACCTGAAATCTTGTTGCAAGGATCTATTCCTCTAGGACCATCAACAATATACTCCAAATATCAATAATGAAATACAGGAGCATGGTACGAAGGACTGAGAAAAACAGCAGTGGTGGTTGTTTGTTCAAGCAGCTTAAAGTGACCTATTGGTATCAGTGCCAAAGCAGGAAGTCGTGTGACATTTTATGGTGCAGCAGTTCCTAGGGGAGAGGAGGCCAGGGTGGTGGATGGTCGTACATAGTGTTCGACACCTCACGTCTAGTCTCAGTGTCGGTTTCCTTTAACCATGACAGTGATCTTTACTAAACTTAACCCTTACCCTAAAGGGTTACTCCAGCAATTTAATATTGCATTTCCTTAAAGTTGCAACTTAACCACAGCGGCCCGGGTTCGATTCCAGCCTGGGCCCTTTGCTGCTTGTCTCTCTCCCGCCTTTCCTGTCTCTCTCTGCAGCTGTCAATATCCAATGAAGGCAAAATGCCCCCCAAAAAAGAAGAAGAATCATTGGCCCAAATTTTGTGACTTTTAGTCTCTAACAAAGGTCAAGCTCCAAAAACACAAATCCTAAATTTCCCATAATGCAACTTAAAAACGTCTCTTGTAGGACACTCCCTGCCTGATAATTCCCTGAGTCTTTCAAACTCCACCCTTCCAGATTGTAACACCGACTTTCTGTTATACATTTATTTCTATATATTTGTCTTTGAGCTCAGAAGATAACCATGATGATATCACTATTATATAATCATGGGTTATTTTTTCAGATTTTGGTAAGCTCCTCTAAAGCCGCAGAAGACATTATACAACTCTTTTTACAAGCTGAGTTTTACTACCCATGGCAAGTAATCTTAGTCTTGATGTGTAACATCGGTGGAGTGCCCCTTCAACCATAGGAGGGGGTAGATCAGAAGATGCTCACTGACAGACTACCTACTGTGTTGATTTGATATGAGGACTTGTTGGAAGAACTACATATATGCCCTGACAAGAGTCCTTGAGCAAGATACTTCATCCATACCAGCTACTGTAGATGACGTCCCTACGGCTAATTAAAGAATCACATCACATTACACAGTTCCTATCCACATCCTGTTTTGTTTAGGAATATCTGGTTATTTGGGTTTATTATAATAAACTGCAACATGTTGGTTTTAAATATTTCCTCAAAAGTGAATTAGATACAATATGTACCATAATTGAATAATATGTCTTGAGGAAGATTAACATGGAAAAACTGCAGTGTTTTACATATAACTTGTACATTTGTGTGTGTGTGTGTGTGTAAGTAAGTTAGTGTCTATGAGCCATTTTGTGCACGTGTACATACAGTATGTTTGTATATTTTTGTGCATGAGCCACAACAAACAACAAACTGGCCTCCATGTCAGAAAGTTAATCCCTGCTGAGCAGAAGTGTTCTTACAAAATGTCAAACCAAATCCCTTCTCCCCATTTCCCCCTACCATACTCTCTCTCTCTATCTCTCTCTCTCTAACACAAAAACACGTTCATGTTTGACCTTCATGTGCTGCATGTTTCCTCAAATAAGGTAAATCCCTTGTGTGTGTGTGCGTGTACATGGTGGTGTGTTATTCTATGTGCATGGATTTTTCTGTGTGTGTTGAGCAGTACACAGCCTGTTCGAGCTGTTTTTTTTTTTTTTTTTAAGAGAGCGTGGCCAATACTCAGAGCTAATTACACTGGAGACAAGGAGAGAGGGAGGGATAGATTGCCATGGAAACCAGGTGGAGCATGACTGCATGTAGTGTATGTTGCTGGCAAGGTTACTGTCATGGGTCAGTGGGTTGATGGACTGGTCAGTGGACACCAGTGGGAAACCATGTTAACTATGATGTAGTGTGCAGTGTTTATGGTTGTGTGTGGTTTCCCTCTGCATGTAAAAATGATTGAGTGCACATATACACATTGTGCGTGTGTGCGTTTCGATCTGCGGATGGGAGCAGAGGATGTCAGTCATCAGCTCAGATAGATGCTCCCTGAATGTGATGAGTGAGCCTGTTTGGTGAAGGAGTGGGAGGGAGCGATGAAGTGAGAAAACAAAGAGGCTAACAAAAATCAAGGGAGAGCAGGTTTGACCAGAGGTAACCTGATGCTCAGATCTTAGATGTGAACGAAAAACAATACACAAACACACAGTTTGATTGTTACACTAGTTGACCTCCTACTGAGCATCGATTGCTCTGTTCTCCACATCCTTCCTCCAGCTGGAACAAAAACATCCATCCTCTCCTTCCTCACCAGACCAGTGATTGCTTTCATTTATCACTTCCTTTCTTGAAGTAAAGTCGTCAGCAGATGCTGAAATGCCAGACCAAGCCTTATCTAATAAAGCCAACGTGCTTCAGTAATGAATGTAAACACTCAGTGCTTCTTATTTTCTGCCTGCCTTCTTTTGCATACTATATGTTAAATTGATTTCCCAACCTGCTGCTTGTTGACATTTTTTTATTCTAAATGAAGCCAAGTGGCAGCCGTGAACACAAACCTTTTGATTGTAATGAATACACAATAGATGTGCTCTAAATAGACCATCATACCTTCAATATTAACATAAAGAGGAGCACCAGAAGCCCTCTTCATGAAAATAGTATTTCTAACCTTATTCATTTTACACTCATTGCTTTGATGTAATTCAAAAGCACAAGAAAGTGCCATGCATAGCAGTGGTACTTTTAATGATAAAGGTAGTAATTTGTGTAAATAAATAAATTCAACCTGCTGCTTTTGGTATTAAAATCCAAACAGGATGTTGGAGTGGGACATAATGACTGGATTGATTGTTGTTAGACCGTAAAAACAACAACATTTAGAGGAAATTAGTCTGTCTCACAGGAAGTAGGATGTGGGTATAAGCGTGCCCTTGGCAGCCTATTTCAGTCAGAATTCTCCTCCCCTTCCGCTATCTGCGAGTTACCATTTTCAAAGTCCAACAACAACCTCCGAGCTAGCAACGCTGAAAATGGCAAGTTCCCCCCCAACACTATTTTGCAAGGGGACCGTGGCTGCATCCTGGGCTTAGAGCTGCCCAACACGATTATGATTGGTTTAAAGAAATACAAACAAGCCAGGGCATTTTCCCCCTATCCCAGAATGATAATGGGTTTAGCCAGACCTTTCTCCAAAAAAAACGAAGTGTGGAGATAGGTCAGGTTATGCGAGACTAAGAGGAAATAGACCAGCATGCTCTCTACTATAGAGGACACCTCCTTCTCCATCTCTGTTATCTATTTTTAAAGAAAACACTATATATCCATGGTATCTCGAGACAAGAAAAACTGGATTTTCAGAGGTAAACAACAAACAAATGTACCACAGCACCATGTTCTAATTTGTGCCACTTTGAAACAACCACTTGTGTAATTATGTTCACACTGTCCGCGGAGTGCTGTGTCCTGGGTATGATACAGTGGTGGAAGAAGTATTGAGATCATTACCACAATGTAAAAATACTCCATTAAAGTTAAAGTCCTGTATTCACAAATGTGCTTCTAAGTAAGACTCCAGCATGAACTGAAGTGTCATATATAGATTTTATGTTATAGGATCATTTTTAGTGATGCATGAGCCTGTTAGCAGCATTTAATGATTATGTGTAAAACCTTCAATAAAAAGGCTCCGAGATAGTTTGTCAGATTAGATTTTTATACTCAATATGCTGTTCATCTCCAGGGTTGTTTTTGCTAAAGATTGAACCCCATGATAACTATGCCGCTGCTGTCAGCCTGTTAAATAAGCCACCTTCTTCCTGTTTGTGACTACTGGGCCATTTCAGTGTATCTGCCAGAGATGTAATGTCACGATGTTTGCTCAATGTGCTGCGGCTGTAAATACTTTACAGACCCCTCAAGGGATCTGTGAAACAATTGGAAATAAATCAGAATGTTTTATGAAGAAAGGGTGAGAAAAGCACATTAGTATTGCTTCTCTGAAAATGTCCTTATTGATGGGTGTTGTGGCTGCTAATTGCTCCTCTCTCCCCTTCCTCTCTCTCTCTTTCTCCTCTCTCACCTTCCTTGACCTGAGCCCCAATCTCCTCTCCTTTATTCTCCATTGATTTACATTTCTTGTCCCTATGTCTCTCTCCAGTTTGTTGCCCATCCCAACTGTCAGCAGCAGCTGCTGACTATCTGGTACGAGAACCTGCCCGGTCTGAGGCAGCAGTCCGTCGGGGTGAAGTGCTGGACAGTGCTGGGGGTCACCGTAGGTCTGCCCTTCCTGGCCATCGCCTACTGGATAATGCCATGTAGCAAGGTATGAACACACATGGGCACACACAAACAAGCAAGAGACACCAACTCCACCCTGTCCCCTGACCTCAAGCTATTTGTCCTGCCATCAGCCCTGATCCGAGTTCATCACACACACACAACCAAACACGCATAATACCTCAGGTCTTTAGCGACCCGACACTTATTAACACTAACAAACTCACAAAAAATATATTTTTTGCCATTTATGAAATTATTTACAATCATTTATAAATGTCAGAATGTGACACTCTTACATACCTTGCAAATGTAGCGGCCCTATAAACTTTTTAGCGAAAGACATTAGAAAAACAATTTGCATTTTATCATTTTTGACATTTTGACACCAGAACATTGTCAAAAACATATAGTTTAAGGAATACCACGGAGTTTAGTGCTTAATAAATGAATGAATTAGACATGGTGTAATATAGTCCCAGGTCGCTAAAAACCTGAGGTATGCATTTAAGGGTTAAGGGGACTTGTTGTTGTTTCTACTTTGGCTTCTGATAGGAATGTTCTTATTTTATCAGTTCATTTTATCAACATTACTTTGCAGCTTAAAGACTCATTAAACACCAGAAAACAAAATTGTTGGATGGATGAAAAATCAGTTTCTTTGTTATTTGATCCTTACCACAAGTGGGGCAAAACATGTAAAGTGGCCATGTTATCTAAATCAGGGTTTATCCTCTGTACAAAGGCCATCTTAGGGCATCTCAGGCTCAGCTCTACATTTACAGACATGGTTCAACTTCCATTATTCTAAGCTGTACTTCATCATCCTCAGCTGTACTTAGGCTGAGCTATGCTTTGAGCTAAATGCTAACATGCTAACAGTCCCATTACAGTCTTGTTACAGCATCTATCAACATGCTAACATTAGCAATGCTAATATAGCTGCATGCTAAAGTTATACTCCATCCAAAATCCACTGTATCTTTGAGTGAAAGACACTCAGTGGAGAGGGGCTGTTTCTATCTTTCTCTTTCATGGGACGGCTTTAGTAAACTTGGATTAACCTCAGGTACAATAATTACAATTCTAACGGTGAACCTGTTTTATGGTGAAAAAAAACTCCACTGAAAGTCCTTCAACCACTGCATACTTCCACTTGTGAATTTGTGTGCTTATATGTTTAAATAACTCATATTTATGCCAAGGTTTGCTTCTGGCCCTCACACTTCCACATGCACAAACATTTCAGGGTCAAGTTCTCTGGAGACCATGAATATGTGGCCAAATTTAATCGCAATCCATTCACTAGTTGTCAAGATATTTAACTCTGGACGAAGAAGTGTACAGACAAAATGCCTAGCGTGGCTTAAAAACATTACAGATAAAGAGCACTATATAATCACCATTTGATTATAGGGCCCTGAGACACTTTATCACATTTTGTTAATACTCCATCAAGCAAATTATAATCTGTAAAGTGACACAATATGACAGAGGCCACACACACACACATACCCACACAGGATGTGTGTGCAAATCTGCTCATCAACCTGGATAATCTTCTACCTCATCATCAAGTGGTTAGGGTGTGTGTGTGTGTGTGTGTGTGTGTGTGTGTGTGTGTGTGGACCTTTGAGTGGTTCATGTCAGGTGTGACTGTTGAATTAGTCATTTTGTAGACTAAGAAAGAGAGACAGCAGCTGATCTCAAGTGCGTGAGAGAGGCTGGAGCGCAGTAATGCTGAGAGCGTCTCGAGACATGGATTCAATCATGAGACACTAGCTGCTCCTTATGTCACTGTGTCACAAAAACACCTGTGTACGTTAACGTGTGTATGAGTGTGTGTTTGTATGCACGTGCATGCGTTTATGATTACATTTGCTTATGAATCAACCAACCAGTGAGCCTGTGTGTCGCAGTCTGCCATTTTATGACGCAGCTGAGAGAGCAGGAAAAAAGATAGCAGTGTGGAGAAATAAGAAATGAATATAGGATGCAAAGCACCTTGTAACTGTGTATTATTATTATTATTATTACTAGTAGAAGTAGTAGAAGTATTATATGCATAATTTTATGAAATGACATTTGAGATGTTGAAAAGGCAGAACTACAGAGGGTGGGGTAATCAAAAACAATTAAATCAAACTAATAACTGAGAGGCAAATGGATATTGATGCATGCTTAATAACAATGCGACGGCAGCTCAACAGAGACAAAAAGGTTTATTAAATGGATTTGATAATGAAATAGATAAAGACAGAGCGAATCAGAGAAATACATCAAGACAGACGCAGGTTGCAGAGAGAAAGCTTTGATGTGTTTTTGTTGATTGTGTGTAGTGTGCCCTCCTACACCTGGCGCTAATCATGCAATTTTGTTCTGCTCATCTCATCAGTTGCTCATCTCTTACAGCTCATCATATTCTCCATTTTTACGCCACCACGACACACCATTATCAGAAACCCAAACCATATTACATTTCATATCAGTGGGGAGAGATGAAGAAGATATTTATATTTTTGTCGCTCAAAAGTAAGTAGTAAGTCATCGAAGGCAGCCAGAGAAAACATGGATATAATTGCTTTAGAAGTCTCCTTTAAGAGGAAAATATGAGATATGCTTTGGTGGTGATGAAAAACAGATGCTTATTTGATATTGAATGTCTCTTATTGATTGAAAAATGATAAAAACATGCAGAGAGTGATGGGACACGTATTGGAAGGTGCACACAGGAATACTTTTCAGTTTTCTCTGAGTGACAGAAAATAGATGAAACATACAAAATGAGAAAAAAAAGCGATTGGTAAAAAAAAAAAAAAAAGAAAATAGCCTGGGAATGTCCGTCAGGTTCCTGTCCTCCTATAACAACCTCCATGCTTAAGTCAAGAAATATCTTTATACAACACAGCATACAGCTTCCCTGGAAGGGTCAACTTGTAGCATTTTATTACAGATGAACTATTGCTGAATTAATTTGTGATTCAGTCAGTGGTGGGAAGTTTGTACATTTACTAGTACTATACTTAAGTGCAATTTTGTATTGACTTGTATATTTCCATTTTATGCTACTTTATACTTCTACTTCACTACATTTCAGAGAGAAATATTGCATTTTTTTACTCCCCTACATCTATACTGTATGCGGGCTACAATTACTAGTTACTTTGAATTTGGGTGGAGTTATGCTGGGAATTACGTGAAGGAAAGAAGGAAAGGAAAAAAGAAGAAAACAAGAAACAAGGAAACAAAAGTCCAATCGATACACACAGGACAGAGTCACGATTAATTTATCATTGCTGCAGTGAGTGGACATCAATGAATAGTCCTGTGATACCTTAACCCTTGTCAATGAGGATGCAAAAATTGTATCACCTACAAAATATTAGACTAAGAAAGCAAAGGGTTTTTGGTGGGAGAGTTGTCGCTGGAGCTCTATATAGGTAAATAGGTGATGAATAATCTATATTGGTAAATGGGATTGTGTATCTGTGTGTTGGTTACAGAGAGAGAAGTGGAGTCCCCCATAATCGATTGTCATTTAAATACAGTAAAACACAGTCTAAATACAATGTATGGACAGCATGACAGGTCTTATCTAGATAATTAATTATTCAGAGTGGATGCCTGTCGGCACACCGTCAGGCTTGATTCTCCCAGGTGAAAAGATGTTAGGAACAGCAGCTCCATTTTGGCCTTGTGAGATTTCCATTTCACACCAAACCTCTTTTATTTAGTCTGCATGCGCCTTCTGCCAGCGGCCACCATTTCGTTGCAGGAGAGAAGATCAGCTCTTGTAACCATCACACTGATAAAAAAAGAATCCCATGGGGGTTGCATTGCTCACACAGCAGTAGTCCTGATCTAGGATGACCATCTCATTTAAGCTGAGGGGTGAAAAGGATCAGCCTTATCAGCACAGCAGATGGGTGAAATGAAGGAGGTAGAGCCATCCCAGTGGAAGGAGGTTTAGAGGAGGTTTTGCAGGGTTAAGATTTACCAGACAACCTCTTCCCACATGGTTTAGTAGTGTGTGTGTGTGTGTGTGTGTGACATGTGTTACTGTGCATGCAGAGAGTAGAGATATCCTGTGGGTAGTTAATATTGAACACAGCAGGTTTAGAGAGCGGCAATGATCTCAATGATGTCTGTATGGGGTTGGAAGTGTGTTTGTGTGTGTGCATGGATGTGCACTTGTGTCTCTTGGCATATTTCTGTGCAATTATACAAAGGTCCCTCTCTGTGGTGGTGGCATGTTTAACGCTCCTTGTGCAGCACCACCTTGCATTATATTCTCCCCATATGGTGCAATTCCACAAACACTGCTGATTGTCTGGCATCTAGTTACTCTGGCGTTATGTTGGTGTGAAATTGATCGTGGTTAAGCACATCCATGAACTACAACAGCTGCTATTTGCCTGCTAAGATGGTTGTGTAGTGGTGCTTTTCAGATTTTGATCTCGAAGGATCTCAGGAACTCGGCAAAAAGCACATTATCTCGGTAAATAAAAACAGATGTCTTGTTTGGCTGTAATTTTGCACTTGTGTATAGTCATTTTTTTAACTGTTCAAAGAAAATACAGCTCAAACATGTATCTTCAGCCTGATTCCCTGACACAAAAACAGATTTTGCAAACAGTTGTGTTGGCAAACACAAGAGAACACAATTACTTGACAAATATGACTAATGTTGTAATGTGTTTTGTCATTCTACTCTAGTGTACTTTGCAGTGACATGAAAGTGCTTTGACATCATCTTAAAAATATGCTGTCAAGTGTTTGACCACTAGTACTCCTATAGAGAGGTTTCAGATCTACAGGTGGCAGTAATGCACCAAGAAATGCAGCAGTGTGCAAGCAATGGCAGGGAAGAAGAAGACTGCTTGCGAGGAAAACATGGATGTAAACAGTGCAGGATTCAAAATGTTAAAAAAAATTAGCAATTAGCTGGCCATAGTGGAGCTAGATATTTTACAGTAATTAGGAGCTAAAAGGAAAGTGAAAATTGTACATAGACCAGTTGGCCAGAAACACATTTGAGTACAAATGTTGTTCTGTGTCCTCAGATCTTTAAATAGGAAACTGTTTGCCAACACGTTCACCAAATCAACTTTATAAGGTTTTAATATGTAGTTACTGTGTTTACAGCTTGTTGCAATAATCTGCAAATGCATGTTTAAACAAATATTAGTAATCTTTTTTCAACCTTCACTCATCAGTTGGTCCCTAGTTAGTATTTATAAACCACAGATACACAATGGAACATACTGCATATCTTATTATATCCTTAATCTTCTCACTTCCAGCTTGGTCAGATCCTGCGAAGCCCCTTCATGAAGTTCGTGGCTCACGCTGTCTCCTTCACCATCTTCTTGGGTCTGCTGGTTATCAACGCCTCAGACCGCTTCGAGGGTGTCAAAAACCTGCCCAATGAGACCATCACAGACCACCCACGACAGGTGTTCAGGGTCAAGACCACCCAGTTCTCCTGGACAGAGATGTTGATCATGAAGTGGGTGTTGGGTGAGTCGCCTTCTCACACACATGGTGCGCAAGCGCTGTGGCAGGGTTTGAAATTCTGCAGCCAATTAAAATGCAACTAGATAAGATAAGACAGTCACTGTCAAGGCAGATTCTGATAAGAAATAACTGATGATAAGAAATAACCTTGATATGGCACATAAGAGAGTCAAGGCAAAACGTTTCCTGGTGGATTTTCTTTTTAAATGTTGTTTTTGAGTTTAGGGAAATGTTTCTACTAAGGTTTAAGAAGTTTTTGATGCTGATCAAAAATATATTTAAAACATTTTCTACAACACAACACCTTCCCCATAAATCAGTAAAGTTCCTAGAGAGAGTCCGTGAACTTTTTAACCCAACTTTGATGCGAGGCAGAATCAAAGATTAATCCAGCACCATACCAACCAAGTGGATGAAAGCCAAGGTAATGGCAATACAACAATCCATTCTCTTTTATCTTCCAAAGATCAAATAGAAGTTTCCTGGTTGGGTGCAGCACAGGCCAGACTTGTTGAAGCAGTGGCCATGCTGAGTCCTAACGATAAGCTGGATAGAAATTTGGAGGTTGACCTGAGAGGTGCTGCTGAGGAAATATTAGAGGGAGGGATGGAGAGAAAGAGAGGGAGATGAGTGAAAGTAAATGGAGGGCTGGAGTGTATGGAATGCAAGAAGACTGCCGTGAAGAAACGGAGAAAGAAGGGGGTGACAGAAAGACAAAGACAAACTCAACAGATAAATAGCCCATGGCAATATCTGTCAGACCTCAGCTGCTTCCCATCTGCTGATGTTCTTCCTTTCATCTACACACACACACACACACATATAATAACATTATGTGAGTGGTTTGTGTATGTTGGTGCACATATGGTTCTGTTTTTATTTGTTTAGGTGTAATGGCACCATTCTTTTCCCATCCGCGGTATTTTTGGCAGCAGGTGCTCGTGTGTGTGTGTTTCTGTGTGTGTGCAGTGAGTGGTGGCTTTGGTAGAGCAGGGTAATTGTAATTCCAGCAGCATGTTTTGAAGGCCCAGTAATTATTATAGAAATGATAGTGATCAGGGGGCCTTTTCAGTAAGCAATTCTCTCCTTGTTTTTGCTCCAAATAGAGAATGACAGAGTGGTTGCGAAGGAGGAATTAGGTTTGTGTGTGTTTTAGTGTGTGTGTGTGTGTGTGTGTGTGTGTGTGTGTGTTTGTTTGTATGCACCTGAGCTATAAGTGGGGATGTCTGAGTGGATGAGTATAAATTATAAGCTTTGTTGTCAACATCTGTGTATGTGCATGTTTAAACTTGTTTATGTTTGTATGAGCCTCTTTATCTTTGCATATTTGTATTGATCTCATGTGTTTTCCATCTTTCTGCAATGTATCCATGTGTTTATTTGTGTGTTTGTGTGTGTGTGTGTGTGTCCTCCTTCCTCAGGTATGATTTGGTCAGAATGTAAGGAGATCTGGACCGACGGACCCAGAGAGTACGTCATGCACCTGTGGAACGTTCTGGACTTTGGCATGTTGTCCATCTTTGCGGCGTCCTTCACGGCACGCTTCATGGCGTTCCTCAAGGCGTCCAAAGCCCAGCAGTATGTGGACATGCACGTACCAGACGAAGACCTCAGCAACGCCTCGCTGCCTGACGAAGTCGCCTACTTCACCTACGGTAAGCAGCCACACCAACAATATGAATATAAGTAATGTCAGTAATGTTAGCACTACTACATTTGATTAAAGGTTTTTAAGATATCTATCTTTTTGTTTAGTTTACTAATTTTTTGTTTTCTATTTGTTTTCCATTGTGACTACCGCTATTCATGATAACTCTCCAATTCTTCTGATCTTTAGTCTGAAAGAATTGTTTGTTTCTGCAGCACAAAATGTTAAACTACCTCACTTCTTATCTACCAGATAATTGTTCCCAGGAAAGGCCAATTGGACACCACAGGATAAAATGTAAAAGCTGGGGTGCTTGAATCATTGTTGTGCTACATCAGTCACTGATAAGGAGTAGCAAGTCAGATGAGTATTTGTGTAAAAATGTCATGAATAACTTAAAACCTGAGCCAGGACACTATAAGATGAAACTGTATTTGTCATTTAGATAAAAATACTTATCTCAAGATGTTCACACATGCACACATTGTCCTGTTTGATACTTGGCTTGATCGGCAGCACAAGCACATTCACATGCTGTACATACACATCAACATAAATACATGCACACACATACGCACATGCACAGGTTTAAGTGAATGCAATATGCTCACAATAAAACGTAAGCGCAGATATATACACACAGGCAGACATAAACTCAGCAGACGAGCAAACACAGTGAACAGTTATTTTGTAAATTTGAGATTTCATAATATATGTAAGCTCATAATACTAAGACCCACCTCAGACAAGACAGACCTTATTAATACCTGTCTTCCCTACTCTGTCTGTCTTTCTAGGAAATACAGTGTCAGAATATTAAAAAATGGGAAAACTTCAAGATCTCAGAACATATAAACTTTTATTTCACTTCCAGAACCAAAACTCCTCTACACCATATTAAAACCTGCCCCCAGGCTGCAGACTACTGCACTGTGCACTTCTTAGTGGCCTGCTGAGGGAACCTTCATCAGTGCTGTCATCTGGTGGTCTGACTCTGTCATGACACATCAGTAAATAGATGACTGTGTATATCACTGCAGTGTCAGTCATCATCCCCATAAGCTGTTCTCCATATGTCTTCATATCTGCACTGAAAAGTGCACACATTGTGTATAATATATATGTCCTCCGTCACAGTTTAATAGCAAATGAGTGAGATGGAGTCTTTCTTTTACTTTCTTTTTCTCTGTTTGTGGACGTAATTCATCTCTTTTGTATCTAATTTTTCCATCTAGCTCAATTATCCTCCTCGTCTACATGTCTGACTGTGCCTCTTTTGCTGCCCTCCCTCTTGCTCTCTCTCTCTGTCTGTCCTTACTTCTCCTTGGACACACTATCCCTTTATCCCTTCTCTTTGCTGTCCACCCGTCTCATACTCGTTGCCTTCCCTCCTCCCTCTCCCTCTTCTCTCCAACATCTCTTTCCATCCTCACTTAATCCATCTGCTTACAGTACCTTCTCCTCCGTCAAAGCACATGTTCCTAAAAGCCAAGATTATGCTCTTTAGGAACATCTCTTGCAAACATTTAGATCCCACTGTAACCAAAGGTTTGCTCTGTACTTACATACATATTGAAGAACGGTTATGTGCAGCTTAAGTTCAACATTAAGCCAAAGGAATGCAGAATTTTCACAACAGGATATTATGGCACAGTAAAAAATACTGTGATAGTAAACAACCTTCAGACCAATTGTTTCAATCTGATATCAGAAAAATATTCTAATCCTAAATCCACAAATGCAGCTGTGGAGGATTATGGTCACTTATAAATATCATTTCAACATGTATTTTGGAGCTATAATGCTGTTAGCTGGGTAAAATCTGAACCAGGGACCTATTTTAATGCCCAAATGGGCAAATAACCAGTTTCCCTCAAAATCAGACAAATACTCAATGACCTCTGGTTTGACTCTGCAGTAGCTCGTTCAGATGAGCCTTACTCAGCCACTTGTCTTTTTCTTTTCTCTCCTCCAGCCAGGAACAAGTGGCGCCCCTCAGATCCCCAGATCATCTCAGAAGGCCTGTACGCCATCGCCGTGGTGCTGAGTTTCTCACGCATCGCCTACATCCTGCCAGCCAACGAGAGCTTCGGCCCACTGCAGATCTCACTGGGGCGCACAGTCAAGGATATCTTCAAGTTCATGGTCATCTTCATCATGGTATTTGTGGCCTTCATGATTGGCATGTTCAACCTGTACTCATACTACCTGGGAGCCAAGTACAATCCTGCCTTCACCACGTGAGTTATACCTGGCTGCCACAGTGTTTCGGCAAATGTGTGTGACTGTGTGATTAGATGGTGGTTATGTCAAACATAATGCGTTTACATCTACATTTCTGCATCTTTTTCACACTTTTACAAACATGCACAAACACTTTCAAAAAGACAAATACACTGTAGCGACATGATGGCTGTACTCTGCTCGTTTTATATCGGAATTGACTGCAGAAAGAAAAGTGTCTGATTTGGGTCCTGTGTTACTATACTGTTGCTACACAAGGCCATAGAACAATGAAATCCCCAGGATAATATAAATCGTCACATGTCCTCCTCGATGAGACTGTTTGCTGGGTTCATTAAATCCATGGTGCTTTATCAGTGGCAGAGATCGAACTTTAATCTTCCCTCAGGCCTAATGCTGGCAATCGGCTATTTGCTAAAATGTAATAAGGAGAATGGTGAATGGGATGGCCCACTCACTAAAATCTATAACAAACACTGGTGAGTTGTGGTTTCATCTCGCAGCTTAAACAAAGTTATGGGTAGGAAATTGGGCTTTTCCCCGGAATCATTTTGTGTTTAGATCCACTCTGCTGTGTCTCTCCCATAAACACAACTGGTTTTGACTAAAATTAAAATGGAAGTGAGATGGCAGGTGTCAGTGAGAGATGTCAATGGCAGATTCTGTCTGAGCTGTGGGAAAAATGCATCAAAATTGATATAATTTAAATGCCCAGTGTCTGATAAAAAATAACCTTGGTATGACATGCAGTTAATGATGAGGCAAAACATCTCGGCCTATTGATTTTTTAAAATCCATCTTATTTCAGATCGATATGGATGAGAAAGTAACGAGAGAGCAAGAGACAGTGTCTCAACAGTTTTTGATGCCAGTCCAAACTATTAGGTGAAGTTTCTCTGAGGCACAAGAACTTTCCCATCGTTTAATAAAGTGAGAGGGTACAGTCAGTGAATTTCATCGACCGACTCTGATCTGAAGCAGGATTTAACACACCAAGGAGGTGGTGGACAGCAATATGACGGAGACCATTGTACCAAATGACAAAAGTCAGCCATCTGTGTGTAACTAAAGCTATGTAGTAAGTATGTATGACTTCATCCAGCACTTAACCAGACTCTAACATATTATTCCAAGTCTATCTTTATACAATATTCACTTGCCATCTGTACATGTGCTCCTCTCTTTACTGGACATGAGCGATCTCTTCCTCATCCTTTTTCTGGCTTCAGCAGTCTGAGTTAGACAAATCAAGTGGGACTATTGTTGTATTTGATAATTGAAAATCATCCAACTGAAATGATAACAACACGCTAAATGCACTTTACCCTCTTAAGTGTTGCATTTAACTTAATTACCAGGGTCATCCATTTCAAATGGTCAAGTGCAGAGTCAGATTGCACTTACAGGCTGCAGTGCATAAAACCAACCATACAATGTCTTAAATATTCTCACTTGTTTTTTAAACATTATCTACATCAGCAGCAAGCTATTCAAAGTTTATTCTATCAATTTTACTGTAGCATTTTTACATACAAGTTGTGTTATGTATCAACCTGCTTGTAAAGCAATCAACCCGTCAAACAAGTCCCACAACACATCAATCTGAACACCAATGTTTCTGCCTCCTTCCTTCATTTTAGCTTATCCGTGTGTCTGCGTGCTCATCCCTTCACATCAGCTGCAAAACAGAGTGACAGGGGGATCGTTCACTGTCATTGTCTGATATTTGTAGGAAAGTTATCCATCTTGGGCTGCTGACAGAACATGTCAGTAAGTCTGTTTATCATCATTCATTTAAAAATGAAAACCCTCTCCCTGTTGCATATCGTTCTTCATTTTCTCAGAGGAAGACATCTGCAGATTTAAACAGATGACATTACACCATTTCTGCTCAGTCCGATAGAGCAAAACATGCTTTACAAGTTGGTCTGTAATTACATGGTCATATACTGTTCTTTTTTTTTTACTAACCAGAGTGGAAAAGTCTTTGTAATTGCAGTTTTTCATCTGGTACATTAAGGTTCACAATTCATAGTTGCAAGAGAGCCTGGACTAAGAAGTCCCAAGTAGTAAGTTTGGTAATCAGTCATCCCACTAGGATAGAGCAATAGACAGGTTCAGAACCAATCTGTACATTTAGTGGAGCATGACAGTCTTGTTTATGTTCTTTTGGATAATTTACTTTACAGGTTTTTCATATCAGTGAAGAACACATAAAGAAAGGCAGTCTAGAGTGTGACTTGAATTCTTTCCCTCAGTTAATTTTGTATTTGCGGGCTTTCCATCCATGACAAACTGCTGCCAGATGCCAACATCTGTCTTCTCATAAGCATAAACCTTGTGCTGTGGGCTTGTTTGTTGTTGCTGTTTTGGAGTACTCCCAGTGAACCTCACAGTAGTTTGATGCACCACAGTTTGCTTGCATGAGGACTAAGACCTGCCCTTTCAGATTTATTGGTCCAGTTATTTTTTCTTGCATCTAAGTTTCTCCATAACAGAACCAGTTTCTCCACTAAAGGATTAAATATGATAAAGTTAGAATGACCTGGGAGCATTGGCACCACTTTGTTGTTCCTAGTTGTTTTGGCAAGCTGTACGGTGATTGTGATTCAGTTTTCCTTTTACCGTACTGAACTGCTTGTCTGTCCATCTGTCTGGCTGCCTGTTCTTCTTAAGTTAAGTTATTCTTTATTAATCCCCGTAGGGAAATTCATTCTCTGCATTTAACCCATCCGAAGTGTTACGAGCAGTGGGCAGCCACTGTGCAGCGCCCGGGGATTAACTCCAATTCTAAGTCAGTGCCTTGGACAAGGGCACTGACAGGAGACTTATCTGGTTATCCACCACGTCTGTCCATCTGCCTGCACTTGGGTCTATATGCCCACTTGATACAGGGGCATTTCTCTTTAGTATGTGTATAACTAAGATTAGTTTATAAACATTGTGCATTTACACACATTTGTTTAGCATCACCAGGTCAGAAGGTTATGAAATTGCCTTCAACCCCTTCAGATAGTATAGTATATCACACACCTACAGCTGATAAGCTACATATAAGTAGATGGGGTCCAAACCAGGTGCAATAACTTCAAATACCAGTCTATTTTTCATTTGTGCAGCCTCAGTTGTTTGTTTAAATGCACCAGATGTTTGACCGCCATTATCCTCACATATTCCTATCACGTGTGAGGTATGTGAAGACTGGGAGCAATTTACAAGTTTATGACCTGCTGAACATTCACCTTAGACAGAATCACTGATGATAAAAGGTGTGTGATTGGATTTCTAGTGTGAGGACCCTTCTTTCCCATTCTGACTTACCATGCACCTCTTTGCTGTGCACATACACTAGCTCTTCTGCTGAGCCAAAGCACAGGGGTCTTAGAGGCTGTGAGTTCTGCTTGGCTGCCCGCATGGAGCCAAAGATCCAGGCAACGTTATGAGCAGACAGACAGAGCAGCGGCATGAGACAGAACTGACAGAAAGGCAGATAGACAGGTAGAAACATAGTCTAAAGGAGTTGAAATGGACACTCAGAAAGATTGTGGTTACAACCAGAGAGTCAGACATAATGAAGACTTCTCAAAAAGCAAAGGACAAGTACAGAAAAGACCCCGGGCCCTGCAGATGGAAGTGCCTTATCATCACCATTACACAGTCATTTCCATCATAAGTGTACGATCCAGCTCTGTACATTGTCCCCTTATCACTTCTCCTCTCAGCTTTAGAGATCAACATCAAGGCTGATTTCAAAAATCAGCGCTAACACAGCCGTGTTAAAAATAGAAACTACTTCTGGTCATCTTAACAACCTCTGACTTCATTTCTTGTCAGAGTAGTTTGAGATTTTTTTGGCAAAAAAAATGTCCCTGAATTTCTGCTTCTAAATGAGCCCCACTGGTGTTCCTCTGACAGTTTTACAATGGGCTACTCTGGCAGTGGGAGCTGCATAGAGATGTTTTTAGCATGACAGAAACCCCTTAAGTTCTGTTGTTGTTGTCAGTCTCACCACCAGGGGTCAGTGTGTCTTTAAATCTCAGCCCTTCAGTATAGTGGTTGACAGAGCAAATGCTTGGACTGGACTGTGCAGAGAGACAGTAATGCATTTATTTTTGCACTGTGTCTAATTTTCTGTTGTGTCAGTCTAATCTACCCTTTTATTCAATGTTGTGTCTATTAATGTCTCATAGAATTTGCAATCTGCGCACTGTGATGCATTTTTGTGTCTCTTTTGTGTCTGTGAATGTTTATTTTTCTGTCCCACTCAATTCAATTACTAAGTGCGATTGCGATATGTTTGGTATGACTGTTAATAATAGTCTTCCCTATGTTGTACGCAAATTGTGAATTCCCAAAAGAACAATCTCCCATCTATCTCTTTTCTCTCTGTCACCCAGCAGAGAACATGTGCTTGTATCGATGTGTGTGTGTGTGTGTGTGTGTGTGTGGGCTGTGTGACTTTACCTATCTGACAGCCAGGGCATGTTTGATGGAGGGCAGAAGAAAGGCCTGGTCTGATAGCTCTGATACAGGAAGATGAGGAGGGAGCCAGGTGGAGGTAGTAATGATACCCCAGGAGGGGCCACTCAGGCTGCAGGACGGAGGGAGGGATGTGAGGGGAAGGAGAGTGGGGTACGGTGTAGGAGTGAGGCGGAGGATATCACTCTCTCTCACACACACGCATAGACTCAATCACACAAGCTAAAACTCACACACATACTGTATACACATAAATGCACAGCTGGATAGGGCTTAATGAAGACTGTAATAGCCACACATACACAATCCCCAGAGGCACGAAGACTCAGACGGCTATCTGACTCACACACAAATGCACACACCACATGGTCTTTGTTGGGTGCCCACGCAGTAATGTTCTCAAACGTGCAAATACACTTAAGCAGGGGGGGACACACGCACACAAGGGGCACGCACATTCACACATCCTCTCTCTCACTGTTTGTTTTTGCATATGCTATAACGGGTGCTTAGGTGGTCAAACAAACATTCATGTACAGATCAGTTCACACACACACACACACACACACACACACACACACACTTATCAGGATTCTGATGGTGGAGCAGTGGACCTGTCTCTATGTTCTAGTCAACCATGCATGACAACACTGCACATAGAGAGAGACAGGCAGAGAGGGAGAGGACCAGAGGTAAAGGCAGAAAAAAGGAGAGATGGATAAAATGGGGAAGTGTTTTGAAATAGTCAGAGGTTGAAGACGGGCATATTTTGGGGCAGAGTAAAAAAAAACAAGAAAAAGACGCCGCGGGGTGTCAAGGACCTTGAATAAATCAAAACAATGATTATACTGACACTGAAGTGAAACAATGGAAATAATAGTGAATAAATGCAGCACAATCATAGTGACATCTAACAGCAGTGCAACAAAGTAAGGCGATAAAGTCCATTGGGAAGAAGAGGAGGACGGAGGGAGATGGAGGGAATGAGAGATGAGAGGAGATCCACGGGGAGAGATGCAGAGGAGGGTGTTTTTGGCTCGGCTGTTTGTTCCGGGAAAATGTGGTAGACAAGCCAGGTGCATAGACAAAGGAGGAAAAAGAAGGGAGAGAGAATGAGAGAGGATGCGAGAAGGTCAAGCCGACTGAGCAGCAGACAGAAGCACAGCCACGCAGGCTTACCACAGATTTAGACTGCACACATTTTACCAGTAACCATTTGAAAAGGTGGGAAAGAATCAGAAAATAACTCATATAGTATGTACAGTATACAGATTTAGTCAGTTGTTCTTTTTCCAGCAGTTAATGATTATTACCTGCTCACTTAACTGCTGTTTGTATACCATAATGTGCTTTTTTATGTTATGTCGGTTAGATACTTTGGCAACATGGGTCTTCTTTTCATACCAGTGAAACATGATTGAATTGAAAGACACAATGAGCGCCGAGACAGTACAGGCAAGATAGGAGGCATATCAGATTAAAGCAAAGGACAAAGCCATGTAATCCAATGTAAATGGAGAGAGGCAGAGAGAGAGAGGGCAGGGATGCAAACAGAGACAAAAGAGAAGAGTGGAGTGGATAAAGGATGGCACATAGAAATGCAGAGATGAAGATGCAGTCTGGAATATGAAGTTGAAGCTGAAGTGAAGACTGGGGGAAGGTGTTGGGAGGAAGAAGGAAAAAACAAAGGGTATGAGTTGTTGAGTCTAGAAGAAAGGTTAGTGCTGGATCATGGTGGCGAGACTGGGATCCTGTGGTGAGAGAGACGGGGTCTGAAAGGAGGATAAGAGGTGGCTAAGAGAGCCGAAAGTGAAGGAGATGGTTGAAACAGAGCTGGGGTGAGCAAAAGAGAGAATTTATTAGGTCTGAAGGCAAGGCAGAGGTGTCGTGTTCAGCCTATACCAGTCAAGCACATCTGAATGTCAGAATGAGGAGAGGAGACACAATTACAATCAAGGCGAGGCAGACAGAGAGAAGAGAGACAGGAAAATAAGAATAAGAATGCATTCATGCAGTGTGACCAATATGGGATTGTAAATGTCAAGGTGCAGACCAATAGCTTTAGGGTTTGTGCAAGTATTCAGTATTTTTCAATAAATTGTTCCATTATCATTACAAATGATGACAAGCATTCAATTTCCCTCTTGGTGAGATGTAATCCCTCTGAAATACAGTAGCACCATCATTTGACACTAAATATTTTTATTGAAATGTATTCTTTTAGTTGAGTTGAGAACCTCCAGAGCAGGTAGATCACATGGAAACACTTCAGTACTGTTCATTAGGCCATCACATGAAAAATTCATTATGGAGATAATAATTGCCAAGCTTTCCATTCTTTCCCATCACATATCAACTTAAGTATTTTATACTTTTGCTTAAGTAAAGGACCTGAATACATCTTCCACCACTGCAGTTTACAATAATGATGGAGGCAGATTTAACACTTTAAATTTATAGTAGTTTCTGAAAAAATGGGTCCCTCATTCAGACAGAAGAAGACAAAAACAGGCTTCTGAAATGAACTGTCACTAGCAGAGTTTTTCCAGCTTAGCTGATAGCTGTTCAGCTTTAGCTAGCTGGCTAATAAAGTTAACATTAGCTCCATGAGTTGGTTGAAAAGCCCGTCTCTGGCTACATTTTTAATGTTTCCAGCTAACTTGTTTTGAAATGATAGTCATGTAAAAGGAGTCTTAAATATGCACACGGTGTCTACATATATGATAATGTGCTAAATGACTGAGGCTAAAGCAGCATTTCCAGGACAAAAAATCAGCATTCTCACTAGTGGATGATCCATGTAAAAGACATGGAAATTCATTGTATTTTAGCGTAGAGTTAGTTAGTTCCAGTATTATAAGATAGGGAAAAATGTAAGATCAGATTATTTCTTTCTAAAATAACTTTGGTTGCTATAGCTTACATAGTCATGCAAGTATAACAAAGGATACATTTATGCTTAATTGTTCATATTATTGTATTTAATGTCTCCGGAGAAAAGGCTTTGAGGATGTGGGCCAAACTGTGCTTGGCAAACGTAACACTCGGGTAATAATCCCTGGTAACGAGTTTAGCTGGGGTTGCTGGAGTGTTAACTTCCCCAAATCCTTGTGTTTTTGGTTTTGGAAAAGCTAATAAAGACACTACCCAGCAAACTCTCTGAGTATCATCTTACTATAGCCCCATACACGCTGCTTCAACATGTGGAGAAATCCAAAATTTGCCTAGCTACAGTTGCTAAGCTATGATTAGGCAATTGCTGTTCTAGGGAGGGGTTTGCTGAACAGTTTAACAGTTTAATTGGGAAATGAAAAGTGCAAAATAAATTAATTAATTGATCATCACATTAGTCATTTGACTGGCTGATATCACACATAATAGTAGCCAAAATCAGTGCCAACACGTTTGTGCTGCGTATTATAAAAAGATAAAGACAACATAGACTATAAGAGAGACAGAAAAACAGACAGCGAGGGAGCAGGCAAAAAATGATGTTGAGCTTGATTCAGTATCAAAACACTCCTAATTGCTCGTCTTGTGGTGTTGTATTCCCCGCTTAATAAGATTCCTCTCACTACTTGCCTGAAGACACACACCAAAACAGCTTCCTTTTGCGTTGCTCTCTATCTGCCTCATTTTGTATCCCACTGTCTGTCACACGAATATACACACACTCATAAACAGGCACACTCATGATACACACACATCAGTTTTTGTTCAGATCCCCTTCCTCTTTCCCTCTCCCTCTTTTTATTTCTCTATCAAACTTTCTCACACACACACACACACACACACACACACACACACACAGGCAGGCAAGCATCTCTCGGGAGCAGCATTCATTCATTCATTAAAAGCTGAGGTGGGCAAGGCCCATGCTGTCGCCATGGTGACAGCTCCTTTGGCACAACAGATAGAAAGTTAAACTCAGTTTAATATTTAAAGATGTTTAGTCTATATTTGCCTGTCTGTCTGACTACTTGTCTGTCTGCAGGAGAGGAGAGAGGAAGAGGTGATCAAGAAGGAGAAATGTAATATCTTGCTAATGACTGAAGGGCACAAGGAGAGAGACAGAGCAGAAGGCCGGGTGCAGCAAAGTCTACATTTGCATTTACATTTACATTTGGCCAATATGAGAATACTGCTGCATATTAAACAAAGAGGAGAAATATATAAGAGGGGGAAAATAATGAGAAAAAAAAGTATAAATCAAACGAATAGATTGAGTGACAGAAATAGCTAAAAGCTGCTGGGATGAAAGATGGAAAGAGCGTGAGAGAGGGAGGGAGGGTGATGCGGAGAAAGATATAAAAGCACTGGCAATGGGAATATAATGAGAAAATGGGCGAGAGAGATAGAGAAAACGAATGAAAGATGATAGCGAGAGAGAGAGAGGAGCTAAAACAACGACAGAAACAACAAGCGTAAAGCAGGAGAGACGGAGAGAGACATGAGAGCATGTCTCTGGGGGGGAGAGGTTGATTTGGGCCTGTCTGTGATTGGGTTTGGACTGCTCCCGCAGAGCCGAGGTGACTCACCAGTCTCCCACACATACACAGACGCGCACTATGCTGTGTGTGGTGTGAGTGTGTATATATATGTGTGTGTGTATGTGTGTGTGTGTGTGTGTGTGGTAGAGAGAGAGAGTGAGTAACAGAGTCAGTTCTTTACTGTCACTGTCCTGCAGGGGTAAGTGTGTGTGTGTGTGTGTGTGTGTGTGTGTGTGTGTGTGTGTGAAACCACCATGTTGCGTGCAGCCTATTGCGAGCTGCCACTCTTAATAACAGATAATAACACACTGTCCATCTCTGTCTCCAGATGCACTCTGCTGATTCACTGCCTGTTGTACAATGCTGTTATAAAACACACACACACGCACACAGACACACACAAGTTTGAAATGAAATTATCTCATTCCTAGGTTGTTAAAAAAATCTTCCATTATCCACAGCGTCGAGCATCTCAATTATCTCAGTAACAGGGAATTGCATAATACACACATGGCCAGTGCCTTAGCTGACATTAGCAAAAGACAAATTCAAATGTATCAATGTTGTTGATCTCGAAGGATACATTTTAGTTTTTTCATAATTGCACTTCCTCCCGGAGAGGCATCTCACACAGATTTCAAATTTCAGAATTAAATAAGCAGAAAACAAGGTGAGCAAAACAAATGATGACGAACAGCAGGACTGGCTGCCCATGCAACATTATCCAGTGTGGAAGAACTCCCTCTACTCTCTGTATATCTGCTTCTATCCATATTCTATCTGTATTAGTGTATTATGGATAGAAGTGAGGAGGTGTAATGTATGTAGCCATGTATATTATTAGTACATGGTTGACTTGGATGGTGCTGTAAGGAGGGCTTCACTTCCATTGACACTGCCAACACATGAATGTCAGACCCATTTTTTTTTAAGTTGTTTATATTTTATCTTTATATTAACTAACAACCTGCCTAGGCGAACAGATAAACAGTGTATATGAATAGTCTGCCATGTGGTGAGTGTGTCATTTAAATAGTGTGTGTGCGTTTGTCCCTGCGAGTGTCTGGTTTAATGGCACATTAATGTTGCCTGGAACAAAGCCCTTCATCATTATCTACACTCCCATTTTGGGAACATGAAAATCTAAATCGAGTGAGCATTTCACACAGGTGGGAAGGAGAGCTGGAAGACAGAATAATTTGATTTTAAAGATAATTGGGATATAACATAATCGAGACCAGATAATTGTCCCCTTTTTTTATTTTGTTTTATATTTCAAAGCCACAGGAAAGCATTTTTATCTTGTAAGAGAGGCTCCAGATAAGTGACGAGACATTATTTAAAGAGAGAAGGCTCAAAATAAGTCCACCAAAATCACCTTCCTCGGCTCTCCTGGTTACACGATATGCTGGTGGATGTGTGTGATGTGAATAGTGAGTGAGAAGATGGTATCGTTGATAACATCTTTCGGACGCTGCTCCGTCTGTCTGATACCGAGACCATTTATTACTGCAACACAAAGAAGAAAACCTTATATTAATGGTTGTGAATGTGTCTCTGTTCACACATGCCTCCAGTGCCCGATGTCACTGTAATCTGTTGGCGCTTATGATAGTGATAGTGTAATGTGCATGCCTCTGCATCCATGTTTACTGTGAAAGAGACGCTTTCTCAAAGTAGTTGTTAAGTAACCTGATGACGTGGTGTCAACCAGTTCAAATGTCATTCTGGTTCCGAAAAAAAATTGTTTCTATGGTTACATTGTTGTCACTGCATGTTTCTCTGGTCAGAAGCTGATTAATGTTACTATTAGTCTCATTATAAAACACTTATGTTGAAGCAGTTAAGTAAATCAATGGCTTCTTGCACAGTGATATTTTCATGTACTTGTGTTAATTAATTCTTGTCAAGAAAAAGCGATTTAGACATTATTTCTGGGATGATTTCTTCCTTTGGGAAATTGACTCGTGTCTTTACCTTCAGAGAAGTTAAAGGTCAGGGGTCAGGGGTTGATAGGGATCAGGACAAGGGCAATTCATCTTAGTGCTGGGAGGTTCAAGTGTTATGTTGCCTCGGTATACCCGGTATGCGGGTATCTAGTCGAAGTAAAGCAATATGATTCAGTATCCTCCCTAGATATTAAGCTGTAGCCTACATACAGATTCTCCAACAAGTCCTCCAACCCACATGAACACATATTTATTATTATTATTATTATTATTATTAGCGTTTCCTAAATTAGCGCTCCTACCAGTGGCATGAGATATGACTCCAAATGCGACAGAATAGATCGTTTGCCAATGATTCCCAAAACGACATAGGACCTTCGTCGCCATGGTAACAATAATAAACACGTGGTTGAGGTTGTGAAGCGGTCGCAGTTAGGTTAGGTTTAGGTAACAAAACTAGTTTGATAGGTTTAGGAAAACAACTTTAAGTATTATTTATTAAGAGTTTAACAGTCAAAAACTGTGCTAATCTGCTCCATCAGGAGTGTGTGGGTGTCTCCTAGAAATTATGTTTGTATACAACTAATTTGCAACAGCAAATAGGTTTTGCAGGAAACATAATGCCAACCGGATTATGTTTTCTATCAACATAATGAGGAAATGTTAATTAACATATCTGGCAAGTCACAAATTGTTGATACTGAAAGTATCAGTAAAATGTTGACTGACCATTTGTTTTCCACCAAAATATCCAATAGAATCTGCTTGTAATGACTACAGCATTATTAAACTTTCTTTTATGGTTATGTTTAGGCACTCACTGCACTTGGTTAAGGTTAGGAAACCAAGTGATTGTGGTCTTGGTTTAATAGAGAAAAAGTCACACACAGACAGACTCAGGATGCAAACCCTGGAGTCAAAGTCCCACCATCCATCCTTACCACCACCTCCCTGCGCCCTCTGCAGCACATAAATGTAGAGCTTCATTCACTCAAAAAAGCGTTGCCTGTGAACATAATGCAGGCAGCACAATGTAACTGGGAAAACAAATGAGTAATATATAAATAAAAGGAATTTCTAGGAGACAGGGTTGGTGGGTGTGGTATGATCAGATGTGATTGACAGTGACCACCAACTGTTATCAGATTCTGAATAGTGCAGAAGAAAAAGAAATTTCAAATGTGAAATGACCAAAGCTGCAAAACTTTGGCAGATAATTGTGTGTTCATCACTCATAGTAAGACACTGATTGACAAAAAAAAAATGTCCAGGACCTTTAAGTTTACGAGGGTAGAGTCTTCTGTGGTTTTGAAATAGTGACTGATGGATTCATGGTAGCAATTTTTCATGCGAGCAAGTGTGTTTTTTGCATGTTAACACAATGTTCAGTACTCACTCAAGCTCTGTCATGTTAGCAGGTTGGCAGATTGTCAATACATGTAAACATGGAGAAATCAATGAAAATGAGATGTCTTTTCCATTTTAAGATCAGGTTTGAAGTTCATCTGAAAAATGTCTACTCAGAGGTTAAAAGCTATAAATACATTGTATGTATTGACCATTAATAATGCCATTCTGCTAAAGTTCAGAGATGCATAGGGAATAGTGACTGCAGGCAGACACCCAAAGGTTGTTCGATGCTAAACGTGATGCAAGGTTTTCAATATCTAAGTCATTACAGAGTTTTAAAATGTCTATTTCTACCTGGTGGGAGAACTCAATGTGTTACATGTGGTGAACGTTTTCCTAGAAAGCAATGTATTTTTCAAGGAAATGTGATGGATAAAGGCAGAGCATATTCTTAGATGTTTTGCAGCCGAGAACACACGCAGACCTGGTCTTGAAGGTTAAAGAGTGTGTTTTGGTTTCTTCCTTAAAGCTGAAGTACCCAGAGGAGGGGAAAGTCTGTGCCTGTGTGTGTGTGTGTGTGTGTGTGTGTGTGTGTGTGTGTGTTTGTATCTGTCTCTGTCTTTTTATGCATGCGAGAGTGTGTTTTTTTCTCTCTGTGCCTTCACCTAGCTCTCTGCTTGCCAATGAAACTGTATTTAAAAGAACTTAAGTTGGAAGACGCCTACAGCCCCAGACCAGGAGCCGACAGATCTTCTCTCCCCACAGCCTCTTTCCACCTGCAGCCCCTCCAGCAATCCAACCAGGCGGCTTCTTCCTCCCTGCCGAGCCTCCCCCCATGTCATCTCAAGCCCATGCTTGCCACTCATGGAATATTTAACAACAGACATGTACCTGAATGACAATGTTCACAGGTCTTGCAGCTTTGTGCCATTTTACCTCGTCTCACACATTGGGTCAGTGTCAGAGAATGATCCCTCAGTCTGAACGGACCTCAGGAAAAAGCACACTACATTTTTTAAATGAAACAACATTAGCAGTGCTTGATTTACCATATCTAAATGTCAGGGGGAAAAGGCAAGTGGAGTTGGAAGTTAAAGTAGTTCAACTGCTGTCTGGTGTCTCTCTACAATGAACAGTCTCAGAAATTTAATTCACAGTGACATTCAAATTAAACTGAAGGAAGTAAATTTGACCACCATTCATTTTTGAACATTTTCAGTGTGTTTTGAATGAGTTTAATGAACCCTGCATTGAAATGTTTTTTCATTTATCGTTTTAGATACAGCCTGGACACCTCCAAAAAAGAGCACACACACACTCATTTTAAGTTATGCAGTGAAAAACATACTTTTATTGTTTTCCCATTAAGTGCAGTGACATCTCAGTATCTATTTTGTGTAAAGGTCGACACAGGACAAGGCTACAGACTTAATGAACTGATTTCTATAAACCAAATCATCTCTCAAATGCTGAAGTTGAGTCATTTCCTGCTTTTTCAGGATTTTGAAAGTCAAACATGTTTTTATGTATGTGCAGTGCAGTATGTGTGTAATTGTAAGTGTAGGTGAATGTGTGTGTGTGTGTGTGTGAGAGAGAGAGAGATAAATGGGATAATGTGTTCAAATTGGACATGACTCATCAGGTATTTCATCAGTGCCACCTCATAAACCCCACAACATTAAAATGCATGTGTGTTTGTATGTGCGCCTGTGCATGTGTTTGAGTGAGAGAGCAATTAGCTGCTAACACATTGGGATTTTATGTCTGTATTCACTGTCATGTACTGTTTTCTTACCACCGCATTTTCTCTCTTTCCTCGCAGGGTGGAGGAGAGTTTTAAGACTCTTTTCTGGTCGATCTTCGGGCTGTCTGAAGTGATCTCAGTGGTGCTGAAGTACGACCATAAGTTCATAGAGAACATCGGCTACGTGCTGTACGGAGTCTATAATGTCACGATGGTGGTCGTCCTTCTCAATATGCTCATTGCCATGATCAACAGCTCGTACCAGGAGATAGAGGTATACATAAATAAGATGGTCAGTCAATACAGAAGGGGTATAATATTGTCAACAAGTCAAAAAGGATCATTGTTTGATCACCTCTGTGCCTGCTGGAGGATTAGAGAGTGAGATGAAAATGCCACGAGCCGTAAAAGATCAATACAGAGGAAACAAACAAAAACACAGAATACAAATTAAAAGCATGAGTCTCACTGGAAAGTTGCCAAGAAAAACTGGAATAAAAACAATAATAGTATTTTCGCCAAACAGATTCTTTTTTTTTTCAGTTACTTTTTTGCAAGAAATTTGAGCTTGGAAAAATCCAAATGAGATAAAACATTTTTTTTTTGCTCTTGTTACATCCCACTAAGACAAAAAAGACCACTGCTGAGAATCAGTGGACAGATAGATGTTCAGTTATTTCTAGTAGCAATGTAAATTCAGTACATGCATTTGATATGTTGTTCAGTTCTCCTAGACAGAACATAGTTACTCTCATAACAATCACATGTAATTATAATTATGGTAGTTAGTTATAGAACAACAAACATTTGCTAAATTTTCAATCATTTGCATTAACTGTGATAACACCAGTTTAATGTGATAACGTGTTGTTAATCTTTGATTTATTTGTTGTTTGCACTTAATTGTCTTGACTTAAAGTAAACCATGGAGTGAAACTGATCATTTCTCCTCCAATAGTCCAAGAACTTTTTTCTCAAAGGTTTCTGCAATCTGATGGATTTTTTTTAGTCTTTACCCGTCACCAGCCCTGCTTATTTACACCCTCTGTCTCTGTCTTTTTGTCTCTGCAGGAGGATGCCGACGTGGAGTGGAAGTTTGCCCGAGCCAAGTTGTGGCTCTCCTACTTTGACGAGGGCCGCACTCTGCCCGCCCCCTTCAACCTGGTTCCCAGCCCAAAGTCCTTCTACTACCTGGTCCTCCGCATCAAGTCCTGCCTGATACGCCTCTGCAAGGCCAACGGCCGTCGCCATAACAACGAGCTGGAGATGGGCATGCTCAACTCACAGGCCAAGGTCAGTGTCAGAAACTCTTACTCCGTTTCCTAAACTCATGACGAATTAAAGACACACAAACTAAACTAACTATGTTGTTATTTTCCTTACATTATCCTACATGACAGGGAACAACTAATGGGCTGATATTATTGTTGACATTGTGAAGAATGGTTAAAAGTATTACAATCTTTTTCTAAATGCTTTGATTCAACTATTCTACATTTTCCAGGAACTGTGGTGGGAGCCAATAATTACAAACTAATTAATGACAACATGCAACTTGTTTTGTATTATGCAGTGACAGTTTACACAGAAAAAGCAATTTGTAATACAGTTTGGTTCAGTTCTCTTTGCTTTTTTGTAATTTCTCCTTTTTTAAAGAACATTTTGCTGCATTTACCAGGAGTGTACTTTCCATCCAGATATTCCTCTTTTGCAGGCAGCTCAATGATGTTGTGTTTTGTTTCCCATGTGGTTTCAGTTAAAGGACTGTTGAAACTGGAAAAGGGGCAAAGGGCAAGCTCACTAATTGAACGCACAACAATCTGCAGTGGACTTGCCTGTATGTATGGGCCTGGGTCAACTGTTTGCAGCGTGACTCAGATGGCCTTGTGGTTAAGACTCACTCTAAATACATGATATTTCCACTGCAAGCCTGGGATGCAACTTTAGCTTCATTCAGTTTCACACTTTCCCCCTCTAAAGGATTGTCCATCTAAATAAAATCACTGTAATGAAAAGAAAGTCTTGCGTGAAGAAAATAGCATACGCCATTTAACACAGAATCAATCTTAACGCTGGCCTTGTCCGCAGGCATTTCCTCTGTCTGATTCCTCAGCTCAAATGCCTCACCTCAGCGCCTCGGCTAAGCTATTAGTCAGGCCATTGGATCTAACTGCATCTGCTCAAATGTCTGGGCAGGTTTCGGATGGGGACAAGATGGGTTACACCCTGCTGCCTCTGTGAGCTCCTAAAGTTCTGCAGCTCTGACAGTTTAACTGCAGAGCCAAGCAGGTGCAGCAAGCGATCAATACATAAGCTCACACTCCACCACAGTGCAACGTCGAGAATGTCAAGTGAGATTTAGAGAAGACAGCATGGTCTTTCAGAATCAGTAATTTTTTTCCTCTCAGTCTTTTGGTCCATGTTTCTCATGTGGGATATCCACCGTCTGAGAAAAGTGACGTGCTGAATTAATGCTAATTATGTTAGTTTCAAAGCAGCATGTGTTCAAAAAATGGATCGTACATGTTTAAGAGAAACTGATGGAGCCTCTGGTAACATATATTTTAATTAACATTTGTATGTGGATTTGATAAAAAATAATAAGTTCACGTTTGTTCAGGAAGTATTTCTGTGTCTGTGTGTGTGTGTGTGTGTGTGTGTGTGTGTGTGTGTGTGTGTGCATGCAATAGTTGATGCTCAGGCCCTTTGGTGAATATGTCTTTCATATATCCACAGTATTTAGGACAATTCATTTCTTGCCAAAAGCAAAAAAAATTGAATATCAGTTAAATGGAGGCTGCAGAGGCCAACAAAGCAGGTTATTGGTAGGGACAAGATCACAGAGTACACAACAAAGAGATTTAAGCTTTGTTAGTTGGGCTTTGGAAAACCTCTGCATAAAAGATGTGTTCCTCACATTCACATGAAGCTGAAACACTAGTTGCCATCTGCTTGTGTGGTTCAAAAAAGCAGTGAGTAGATAAAAACACAAATTTGCCTCTCTAAAGCAAATCATCTGTATTTGAAGTAGGTGTTTCTCTGTTCTACAAAGTGAAAGATTACTGTACATTTTGTTCTTTCAGAGATCACGAGATGAGTTTCGCTGCAAAATGAAATAAAACATAATTCAGAAATTTGGTAATAAAATCAACGAGAGCACAAATTAATGCAGCCCTGAATGGTCTTCATTTTATAAATATAAATATAAACATCTATTCCACATGATGGATTCTTTGTTAGTATATACTGTGGGTTGGTGAGATGTTGTATGATGCACTTCAGTAATGTTTTTCTGTTACGATCTGTTTTGAAATTAGTGCGGACGCATTCAGTATTTCATTTATATATGAATGTATACAGTATGTTCATAATTTTGAACTGCTCTCCTAGAGAAATCAAACATTATTAAACAGACAAACAACATGATTTCGTTTTGCAGGGCTTTCATCTTTAAAGTTTTGTCAGTTGTTCTTCAGAAAAAGCAAAAATGTCCACATTGTTTATCATTCAGTGTTAAACTTGTATATTATTCTGCTATTATGTTGAGATATCTCCAGACCCCTGCAGCTTTCGTACATATAGAGTAGCATCTAGTTGCGTGTGTCCACACTTAAATTAAAACTAATTTTGACACTGCAGCGCTGAAATGACACACAAGCCATAAAGCAAGGTCATGGACGTGGAAGGCATCTAGAAGTCAGTTAATAGAGATTCACTCTGGTCAAGTGAGGCTGTCAATTCTCTTTGCCTTCTCTTTAAAGACATCTTTAAGCACTAAATACAAACACTAAGCCCTGCCTTTCATTGTTGTTTTGTTTTGGCGGTGTGTTCACTCCTCTAACACCCTTTTCAAATGCTTCCATTACAGAAGATCACTCAACCCTGAAATGTGACGTTAACACTGGACTGTTGTTTGTATCCCACTGTTGCAACAGGATGAACGCTTCAGGTCTTATCCACGCCCGGGAGAAGAGTTCATCCCCAGAAAATCTAGAAAACACCCAACCCGATACCAGGTAAGACAAAGAGCGAAGGATGGGTGGAGAATCTCAGAAAAGAACGAAAAGGGAAAAGAAAGAATAAAATGAGAGACAGAGAGAAACATTCAGGCTTAGGAATATAGAACAAAACAAAAGTAGAGAGGTATAGATGCAGAGAGAGGAGGTGGCTGTAGAGTGATAAAGGATGACAGGAAGAGAGATGGAGAGAGAAAATGAGAGGGGTGGAAGAGGTAAAGAGAAACTGATTTGAAAGACGGTTAAGGTAGAGGCGGGAAGGTAGGGAGATGAGCTGGAGACAACCGAGAGGAAAGAATTTAACAAGAGTTTGGATGAAAGGGCATCAACTGAAAGGAAGGCAGGACTGAACAAGTGAGAGAGGAAGAACGGCAAAAAGAAAAAAAGAGAGCAACAGAGTAAGGCTGAAAATGCCTCTAATGAGCTGTTTCGAAAGCAGACACTCAAAGTATCACACTGAGGAGGGAAGAGATGCTCTCCCCCTCAGTCAGCCCTTCACCTTTGCCCTGAGGGAAATCTAACTTCCTCCACTGGTTGACTGCTCTTTTGTCTCAACCCTCCCCGTTTGTGTGTGTTTTTTCTTTTCAACATCCAGCACACAGATACACAAGATCACTCACACAAAGCAATGAGATGTCACTTGATAAGACATTTGTGTGTGTGGTGACAGGTATCGACCCATATCCAGGTTGCCTATACATGCAGAGATTGACTGCTTGAGCCCTGGCAGCAGCTGCAGGACAACCCTACTGGCTACAGATCAATACTTAACATTTCACACACAGTCTCTGAGACACAGTGCTGTTCTCTACCGCCGTGCACTACGTGTTGTCACATCACCTCGTCACCTTCTCTCTATTTAATCTCCTCCTTTCCTCTCCTCCTCGTAGAATATCATGAAGCGTCTGATTAAGCGCTATGTGCTGAAGGCTCAAGTGGACAGAGAGAGCGATGAAGTCAATGAAGGTAAAAATTCCCTCTTCATTAAGTCCCACTCTCATTGTGTCATTATTTGCTCAGGGCATGCGTGTGCCTGAGTGTGTGGAGTGTTAGGGAGAGACAAGATGTAGGAGTTACTGTGTGTGTGTCTGTATGTGTGAGATAAAGTCCATGAAATGAGGTCGTGCTGTACATCATTGTATTGCATGTACTGTATGACTGCGTATACTCACACATGAGCATACCTGCACACAAGTCTGTATTTGTTCATGTTCACGTGCCCTGATTGTTGTATCCGCGTGTGACTGTGTTATAGGCGAGCTGAAGGAGATCAAGCAAGACATTTCCAGCCTCCGTTATGAGCTCCTGGAGGAGAAGTCCGAGGCCGCTGGAGAGCTGGCTCTGCTCATCCAACAACTTGGCGACAAGTTTGGCAAGAACACCATGAGACACTGACAGGACTCGCAAGAAGAAGAGAGAGGGAAGGAGGGAGGAAGATGTGAAAGAGGGTGAAATCAGGAGGAGGTGGGGACAGAAAGCAGGGTCAGCGTAGGTATTTTTAAGACCTTGATAGCGGAAGAGGGAGAAAAAAGGGAGTGGGGGAAGCAGGATGTTTAAGAGACAGAAAGAAGAAGAAAGTGGGGGAAAGCTTGAGAGAAACAAACTTGGCACAGAGTGAAGTTTTGCTTACTTAAGGCAAAAGGCAAGTGTTCAGTAGTTTCTGTATATGCAATGATCAATTAGGGAGGAATGTGAAAAGAAAATAGCAGCGACTGCAAGTGAGGTCAAAGGGTCAGAGGGGAAGTAAAGTCAGTTGGAGGGGGTTTGTGTTGACAGCTGAATTCTAATTAAAGGCAACATCTTCAGGGAGTGAGAGAGGAGAGGAAAACACAGGCTCGCAGGCTGGGTGGGAGACAGAGGGAGACGAATGAGGAGGAGAACACAAGCACCATGAGATATAAGGAGGCACCACAGGGCAGGAGACTGACGCAGCGCAGCGATGAGGGCCCCCACATCCACTGCCAAGAGATAATCAGCGCATCACCCACTTGGAGGAGAGAGAGGGAAACCCAGAGAAGGGATGACACAGAGGGAGGGCTGGAGAGCGAGGGGGGACACGAAAGAAAGATATCTGAAAAGAAACTACCACTGTTATTCACACCAGAGAGGCTGGCTTTGCTTCTATGTCTTCACTTTGTCAGGACAAGCATAGTGACGCCTGTCAAGATACTGTGCACCCCTCTATACACCAGGCTATCTAATTAATGCATTTCCATCCAATGCACAAGTTATGATCAGGAGTCAGATGATTCAGGAAAAAGTGGGAAACCCTGTAGTGTTTTATGCATTTGAAAGTCATTAACGCTCACTCAAAAATGTAACATTATCTTCTCATTGTAATGTCGGTCAGAGACCTTTGTATGTCCACATAACACACATTGTGTTGTATAGACATACAGTATTGCAGCTCCATGTGAACTGTCTCCAAGAGCAACTTATGTTAGTAGAAACTGACTTTGTAGAGTTTCAAAAAAAGGCAAAAGTGGCAATAACATTACTCCAGACAGCATGTCTTTTACCTCAGTCAGAATAATTTAAAATACAATGTACTGAGCGAGCACATGCTGCCAGAAATGTTGCAAGCATAGCTAACTCATACATAGCAAATACAGAGAGGATGTACAAAAACAAATAGGAACATTTCACATGATACCTCTCTCCCTTTGTTTAAAGTCTAGGTCTCGTGCATATTTGAACAACTTGTCATTATGCCTTTGCAGCACAAAGTGTCTCTCTGCCACACATTTTCTAGAATAGTAACCAAAAGGGCGACATGTCCTCGAGGAGTTGTGTT
Source organism: Macquaria ambigua (assembly GCA_008360985.2). Classification (NCBI taxonomy): domain Eukaryota; kingdom Metazoa; phylum Chordata; class Actinopteri; order Centrarchiformes; family Percichthyidae; genus Macquaria; species Macquaria ambigua. Next base: position 100,361 of record VMKM01001086.1, read on the forward strand.
TACAGCTGTAAAATGCAGGAGGTCAGTGTTTATGAGGAGCACATGAAGGCAGAAAATCTTCTCTGTCTAATTGCTTTAGGGCAACCAGACCTTTGTGAGATGAGAAAAAGAGGGAGATAGAGACTTTTGGAACAACAGTGCAGTCATTTGGCTATAAAACACTAGGATTCTGCTGCAGAAGCTGTGTGGAGTAATTTTATGGTCTTGTTTTTCTTTTGGAGACTTATCAAACACACCACTGCACTAGCTAACCGGCTGCCTTCACCAGTGATTCGACTGACATGGAGATGAGTACGTAATAGTTGAATTGTTGCTTTAAGTAAAATATACAGAAAATGCGATCCTAATAATAATGCACATTTGGTAAACTGCTAATTGCCCATTCGATGAAATTAGATCTTTTTTTTTTTGTGCAAAGTGGAAAACTGTATCTACAACAAACAATATACAGAGGTAGATACAAATAGGGTGCTAAAGATTATGTTGACATGTGGGATCAGCCACAGTATCTGTCCTTCATGTGACAGCATTGCCATTTTGTTCCCCACTGCTTCTGGGAAACGGCAGCATCCAACGTTCACACAACACTTCTCTGCATATATTTTCATGTTGTCATTCAAAACCTTCATAAATTTGACAGTTTTAAATTTAATCAACTTGTTTCTCCAAGGATTCTGCTGTGGATTCAAAACCAATTGGATAACATTAAAAATAAAATATTATCAAGCTAAAACACCACAATTGTATTATTCGGTTATTGTGTGGATGCCATCAAATGTCATTAGCCCCTCGGTAAGAATCAGCAGGGGCCTACTGCACCGATGAACACATTTAGAGGGCTGTCATTATACATCATTTGTTTTGGTGGGAAAAACTAACCGGATCTTGTTCATCTTAACATCATTATCCATTACAGTAAAGCTTATTTCCATGAATATTTGAAGCCTTACAGGTAGTTTTTAGTCTTCTAAGGTTAAAAGCCTAAACTCACTAATAGGTGTAGTAGGCCCAAGCACACGTCTTAGCACCATTAAAGTTGAGTGATCGTTTTTAATCAGCTGGCTATAAGCATAATTAAAAAGGTTGACTTTTTAGAGATATGAGGTTTTCAGCCTATAATGACCGAATCGAGTTTCAGATACACAAATGTTGTTTTGTCAAGTTTTATTTAAATAAGTTGTGGGACTTAAACTTGTATCTTTATTTATTTGTACTGTGTGTGTCGGAGAGTGAAAGAGCAGCTAACTATTTTCTGTGTGCAGAACCACGCTAATAATGATAAGACTCCCAGAGAAGGTTTTAAGATTCCCACCTCCTGAAATACAAAATTACCTGAAATGCTGTATTTTTAAATTGTAAGCAAGAAATATTGATTAAAGCAAAATCTTGTACTGTATATTGTCATATTTTTGATCCTTGAATTAAAGAGAGGAAACTCTAAATGGGTTGTTTAATCATTGGAGTACTCTGTATGTCTGTGCTGATAGGTGAAATTTAATGAGTCTAAATAATTAGTGTTTGTCCCCATCGGTAGCCCTCAGTCGATGACAGGCGCTGGAGCAAAGTCAAACATGTGGCTGCAGTGTTGCTCTGCACTCTGGCAACTGTATGCACACACACACAAATGTACACATTCAGAACAAAAGCTCTTTAAACAAACATTTGAGCAGCCAGTAGGACCCAAACTGCACTAAATGTACACTTAAACACAGTGCAATAACACACATCCATAGTACAGACTACTGCACTCACACACAAACATACAAACCTTCATTTTATATTTATAATGTATTACAGAGTTTTTTGTGGTTACAGGCATATCTCAGTCCTCACTGTTTTAAAGCTATTCACACAGATCTCTTTACCAACATGCAGCTCAGCACAAACTTTTAGATAAACTCACATCCAAATGTACTAAAACTAACACTTACATACATGTCTAAAAAAAAGTCACATGCAAAAGTTCTTTCCCAATAGGGACGCTGTCACTGATAATGCAATGACTTAAAACTTTAACAGCAGGAACCATTACAAGATTTGTCTTTGAAGCGTCATTGATTTTTTTTTTTTCTTCAAACATCATCCGAACCTAGAATATGTCAAGGGTATTTGTATTGCCCAGTTTCATATATAATGTCTCTGTCCAAAGATCCAAAACAACTGTGCAAAATAAAACCAAATGTTTAAAGAGTTAAAAACAGTAGAGCCCAAGAAGATTCTCAAAAACTCTACACAAAAATAATACAAGATAGTGTGGGACAAAAACACATTCATGAGGCTTGAGTGTGACCAATCAGGGATGTTTACAGTAACTAGGTTCCTCTAAAGGTCCAGAGTTCCTACAAAAACCTATCGTGGGTGTGTAAATATAAACTTCAATTCTGCACTTAGCACACAACAACACATTACTTGGTCAGTCAGTGCTCAGCAGTTAGAATATGAGCAGCTAGGTTAGGCTAGCAGGCGCTTTAGCTAAACATTAAATCCCAAACTGGAGCCCAAACCGGTCCTCACATACCCCCACCACCCCCAAAGTACAATTGCAAATCCCTTCATGTGATAAGGAACTGTACATCAGGAGCAATTCCTTAAACACAGTACATTCACTCTACTGTAAAAGCCTGTAACATGAGGTTACTGCAGACTGCCAAGAAGGTCCAAAAAGCCAAAGAACCCCTCTGTGTCTGGGAAATTGGCTTTCCTGTAAGTGTGTGCAGTTGAGTCATGCACCTGTGTGTGTGTGTGTATGTGTGTGTGTGTGTGTGTGTGTGTGTGTGTTGACCTCGCCAACACACTCGCCGTGTCAGAGACATCCCGAAAGCTGCCCTCTAAAGCAGCACTGTAAACACTCCGCTCCAACACATGTCCAGATGTTTATCGGACCTCAGTTACTCCATAATATTCATTCACCACTCTCTCTGCATTGTTTCAGGCTGTCACAGAAAGGCCTCCTTTTATTGTCTAGTCTGCCATCACACAAAGGCTAACGAACCCCGTAAAGTTGTCACTAAAACTTGCCTTACATGGTCATCTTTTATGTATGACAAGGGTTGACAGATTTTGCGTGTCTTTGTTTTCAGTGCAATTTCTTTTTTTGTGACAATTTTATTGAAACAACACTGGTTTATGCAGAAAGTGTCATTTCAAGGGCAGACATATTTTGATTAAAAACCATTTGTTTTCCATTTATGTTGCCTTTTTAATGTTAAACCAGCGATAGGCAAGTTCGTACATTGATGGCCCCTCATGACAGCTGCAGGTAGGTATTTGTTTTGTGGACTTTAATACCCATCAATCATGTAATGTGAACCTTTAAACTGTACAAACCTTGGAGTTTTCTCCTCTTTTGTGTGTGTGGATGATTTTAAGAGTCCTGCTCTCTCTGGATGGCGTGCTCACACATGAAATGCTGCTCTTCAAAATAAAGTTTTGGATTTTGCACTTAAGTTTCAGCTCATGGAGAAGATTTCTCAACCGTGACCATGCACTCCACCAGAGTCTATAAACTCATCTTTCAGCATTCTCACATAATGATTCAGGTTTTAAGATGTGTTGTAACTTATATTTTTAGATAAAATGTTGGCAGGCGCAGCTTTAAGGGAAAATGCTACAATAACCACAATTACAGGCTCGGGTACACTCAGAGGAGCGTCCTTTCCTCATCACGTTGTTGAGTCTGGTTTATAACCTTTGTCACATCCTCTCCTTCTGTTTCCTCCACTCTTCCTCTCTCCTTCCCATCACTCACTGCTGCACTACATATGCAGGCCAATAAAGTAGAAATGCCAAAACACTGTCTCAATAGAAAGAAGACTTAATTTAAGCCGAGAAATGCTGTACACCACACACACATACATAGACGGCAGCCTGGACTATCTCCATAGCAACAAAGTCAGTCTGAGGAAAGTTGACAGGAAATTCTATTATCTGATTTCCTTGAGTGCCCTCCCTCAGACTTTTGATATGAGTTTTGGCCTTAAGGGCGTTACTCAATAACTTGTTTTTATTTGTGCGTGTGTGTGTGTTGTACATGTGTTTGTGTTTTGTCTGTTTTAATCAGGAGATAGAATTTTATGTGTATCTGTTCATGCTCGGTTGTGCATGACCTGTGAGCAGACATGAGCCTGTGTGCTTGCATGGAAAACCTTGAAGACTTTTGTGTGTGTGTGTGTGTGTGTGTGTGTGTGTGTGTGTGTGTGTGTCTTAGAGCAACACAGTATAACTGACATCCCTTCTCTGGTGTAATTTGTCCAAGGCATGGAAGTGTTTCCAGCCCTCCCTCCCTCTCTCCTCCTCTTCATCCTCCCTCTCTCTCCATCCCTCGCGCCTCCTCCATCTGTCTTTCTCTGTTTCTGTCTCTCCTGGCAGAGCAGTGAGCGATGTGACCTCCTGCCTCTGAAAGACAGGGATTCCAGGGATTTGGAGGAGAGATTAGACTCCCTCTTCAACGCGCCTCCCGCCTACTACCTGAAAGCCCGCTCAGGAGACAAACTTAGCAGCATCCACATATATTTGCTTGCTTGTATAAACACATACATACATAGCAGCTTACACTTCCTCGTATATTATTAGAGGCTCGAACACACACGTAGGTGGTCATTCACTGAGGCGCGAATGCTCCCATATGCATGCATGTTCACACAACAGACTGTCTGTCATAAACACTCACATTTAAAGAGTGAATGCTTACTTGTTTGTACACAAACAAAAGCGTACACTCACATATTAATGGAGGAATTAACACGGAAGCAGGCTTAAACTCTCAAAAGTCTCTCTTACTCTCGCAGACGAGTATGTGTCACTCATCGCTTTTTGCACTCACTCACACACAGATGCAGCTCCTATCCAAGGCATCAATCAACCCCTTAAGCCATCTCAGTCTCTCATCGCAGTATCTCATTAGAAGAAATCCCTCTGGAGATCAGGACAAACCTCTTAAACAAACTAATGGAGGATTGTAGAGCATAAAGCTGTCACAATCTTACAATCACAGCCATTTATCACTAAAAATACAACCTTTATCACAGTCTTAAGAATATCATCTTATCCACTCCAACTCCGACATGACACCGTGTAAAAAATCCATAGTGCTGAGACTTTTTTTTACGAGTCCCCATCATTGGTGAAACGCCAATATCTCATTTCTGGAGCAGTCAGAGGGCTGATGGAGTAGAGGAGGAAGGGGCTATCGGGGGGCTATCAGAAGAAAAGACTCGTTTACCAATTCTTCAAAGCCACAGCGCACCAGTCCAAGATGGATGGAGGGATTGATATGACAACTCCCTTCCACCTCCAGGTGTCTCAACTGGCCCCCGAGGCTGAGGAATGGGAGTAAACGTGGGCATGAGTGCACTCATTATTGCAAGTAGATAAATGTGTCAGGTGTGCACCTATGTCACGGGATGATTTTCCCTCAGAAATCATCATCATTGTCATCATCACTGTCATCACAATTAAAAAAAACAACATTGCTGTTTCCTGTATTGTAACAGATGTCATAGAATAGTTTCTACTCGCCCTGTTTGAGGTTCAGAACTTCAGCACAAAATGTACTTGCATTTGTGGGTTGCAGTGTTTTGCAGAGCAATTCATAGAGCCTCATTATTAGGAAGCCTGATGCTTCTTGCTGTACAAGGTAACCTAATCAAGCATTCAGTCTTTGACCTGCTGTTTAACCTAATCTAAGGGACAATTACATTTATTTGAATTCCTTTGTGAATACACCGGCCTGATTTGGGCCAACTCAGCCCAACTCCTGACCGTCTGAGGGAATTTCTCTTCACGTACCTTCAGTGGGATGTATTTCCTTACTGGGATTTAGGATTTAAGGTTTATTCTGCTTCTGAACTCTCCTACATTGTGAAATACCTCTTTAGTGGCACTCAACTGTGCCAGAACTGAGTTAAAGTCAATGTGTCTGACACAAAATACATCTTCAGGAATCAGTAACTAAGGAATCATTTTAATGGTTTTCCATGAAAAAATGAAAAGTTACAGTTTAGCAAGAGCCATTACAGTTTCTGTGTCGAATGGTCAAAATCTATCACTCAACAGACAACTGCAACTGAGAACTATTGATCCTGATGTCATCAATAGAGATGGCATCTTAATATCTCAACACAGGAACACATGATAATTTCACATGAAAGCACAGCATTGTATCTTGATGATTCTCCTGATTCATTCATATCATCATCATCATCATCATCATCATTATCATAGCATTTATCATCCTTGACATCATCTTCCATTTAGCAGCATTTGGCTCATTGCTACAGTATCATCACTATTGTCCTCCTCCATGTTTCTATCACATCCTTGTTTGAATCTTTATCTCAGTATTACTGACAGCAGTGAATAATGGATATGGAATGCTATACAGGAACTGCTACAATATTTCCTGGATTGCAAACACTGTCCCATTCACTCTATGTACGAGCCGAGTGAGACATAGAGAGGAAGTTATGTTTATAACAATCCCAGCGCTGCTGCTCGTCATATACCGCAACATTTCCCCTCAGTGTATTTATGTACCTGCAACATAGTTTCCCTTTTATGGGCTAGCCATAGCTGTTGCACCACCATTCATCTTCTGACTCACTTTGCTTCTCTTTCCCTGTGTTCCTAACTGTGTTGGCTTCTGTTTTTTTTTTCACCTCCACCCTCTCTCACTCACTTACCCTCCTATTTTCTGTTTGTTACTGATTATGATGATGATGATGTTTCTCCGTCTTTTTTTAATCTGCTGTTTGTTTCTGTCTGTCTCAGCAACTATTTTCTTCTCTGTCGCTTTCTGTTCGTCTCTGTCTCCTTGCTGTTTCCATCTCTTTTCTTCTCACGTTTGTTTGGCTCCTCCTCCTCTGTGACCTTAACCCTGGGAACAGTTACTGAATGATTAGCTGTTTCTGTCTGTTTCTTCTCTGTCTCCCCCTCCTCTCCTCATCCAGACTAAGCCTACAGACAGCAGAACTGCTGTCACTACACTACACTACAAACACACACATACTCATGGGGGATCAGAGATGATGTCCTATAGGGATCACTGGTTCTGTTATTTCCCACTTGATCTGTTTAGTTTCCCTCCTCCTCCTTTCCTACCCCCCTCCCCTCTCCCCATCTCTTCTACTTCACACCTCCTCCTGCTTTCTTCATGTTTTGCATGCAACTACTCCCTACTCACTACCTAGGGAGTTTTATGTAGAGGACTATATAGTGAGCTCATCTGCAAAATGAAAAAAAATGTTTTCGCACTGCTTTCTCTCCTTGTCTGATGTTTTTCTTTCAGCGCAATGCTGGATGGTATATAGTGCTTGGTTAGTGACCATCGATTGTACACTACTGTTCACGATGCATTGTGGGATACTTTGAGTCCACTATATAGGGTATAATAATTATCACTATACATTCGGACAGCACTACAAAATGCTAATGCAAAAATGCAAAACTCACTATATAGTGGACTATGTAGTGAGTAGTGAATGATTTTGGATACAGCCATGGGCTTCTGGGGTGAGTCTCTACTTTATGGCCAACACCTCCTCACACTCAGACAAGCACCCATTTACCTGGGGCAGCCCCCCCCCCCCCCCCCCCTTTCCTCCCAAAACCTCCTTCACTGATACACAACCTCCATGAAATTATTCACATTTGAAATGCAGATGAAAAAGAAGGTAAAAGAGAAGCAAGCTGAGCCTCAGCATCTCTGCTCCTCTCTTGTTGTTTGTTTACTGTCCTCAAGACCACACTTTGAAATACCCTGGTGGCCTGTACTGGCTGAGTCTGCTTTGTTTGGTATAGAGCTGAGAGGCCACTTTACCTGCACTGGGATCTGAGCCTACCCTGTGTACAGAGTAAAATCAAATGTGTATTTGATCCTATACTGCAATAAAACATAAAGTAAAAGTATAAATAAAAATATACATTGGCAAAATGTGTCACACTTGCAAAACAAATGTGAATTTACCTGTTAGATTATGTTAATTTGACTGTAACTTCACTGTAGACTTTGGAAAACCTTTTTCCTTTTTATTTTCCTGTGTATTTTTCGTTGACAATTTACTGTATATCTGCAGGTTCAAATGTATTTTGGCCTCACAAAATATGATTTGAATGAATGTAATGTGCATATCTACTGTATGTATGATTTGAAAAGTAGTGGTAGTCCTGTGTGTATGTGCGTGTTTCACTGGTTACATGACAGCTGCTGCTCATTTCAAGTATCCATTTGTCATTTTTACTGCGAGAGAAAGTAAATGCCTCTCCTTTTTTTCCTCCCTGAGATGAGAAGCAGCATTTGGTGTTCTGGCGAGATAATCAAGTGACTAATTGTAGAGCATCTGATTTCTGCCATTGGGGGCGTTTGAAGCGCTGGCAGGGAGGAATCCTATTTTGCCGGCTGATTTTTCCACAGAGGTTAAAGAGGAGATGGTGAGAAGAAAATGAACACAATTACAGAAAATGAGAGAGGGGAGACATTTGCGTGTCACTTTTTTTTGTTTGTTTAAGATTCTTGTTGAAAATCAGTCAAACAGAAAATGGAATTGTATTGACATAAGAGATAAAGGAGTCCTGCTGCTTGTGTAGCCATTAGTGATCATATTGTCTGTTTTGTGTTGTGTGTGTGTTTAAGTGTGACTGCACGTGTTTTCTCTCTTTCTGCCTCTGTTTATGTAAGTGAGTAGCAGCGTGTGTGTCTACGGCTGCTAGTGGTTCATGCATGTCAAATGTCTCCTGTGAGTGTGTTTGTGTGTGCACATGCAGGAGCGTGCACAGCAGTGTTCTCATAATCTGTCTCTCTTTGGCTTTTGTGTGTTTTAGTCTAGAGAGTCTGTCTGGGGGTATCACTGTTATCAGATGCTATGAGTATGTGTGTGTCCTTGTGTGTGTGTGTGTGTGTGTGTGTGTGTGTGTGTGTCTTAGCAAGCAAGAGGAAACAGTTGCATTGTTTTTTATGAGTCCGTCTGCCAGTAAAGCAGTGAAAAGCAGAGATGGATTGACTCTATAGACAGTATGTTTGGGTGGCTGGACTCCTGCCTGTGCAGCGAATGACTCCACAGCACTGTGGAGCTCATGCTGAGGAAAGCAACAAAACAATATTACTCTTCCATGAGGCAAAAATAAACAAAACTCTGTAGACTCGAGCAATTGTCTCAAAGGAATTAGCAATAACGGCGGAGGAGAGCACTGCTGCAGATTACGAGCGTTTTTGTTAGTGCTCTTTACTTCACCCTCACTTGACATGGCATAATTTGAGGTGACTGAAACTTGTAAAACAGTGGCAAAAGGGCTTTGAGGGAAGATTTTCAAAACGTTGATCCTTTCCGTCCTGGAAATAATGGAAAATAAGAGTAATGAAATAACAACCCTTGAGCAGACCCAGTTCTTTAGTTAGCTGACAGAGGAGTGCAGAGGAGTGTGTATCATTGTGTGTTTTATCATTGTGTGTGTGTGTGTGTGTGTGTGTGTGTGTGTGTGTGTGTGTGTGTGTGTGTGTGTGTGTCAATGAGAGAAAGAGAGAGTGGTGTGGCTGGTGTGTGTAGGCTACACATACATAATCCCTGTTGACTTGCACGGCCTGCCATTTGCTTTGGTTATGTCTCATCAGCGGGAACATTAAGCTTCTTTTAAGCACTTGTCTGTCTCTTTTTTTCATCTTGTAAAACAACATTATTAAACTCAACTTTTAGTTTTCTTGTTTATCTCCATTTTGAGCTCTTGGTGCTTCATGGATGAGTTGTCTTTTTTCCCCCTTTTTTATGGATTAAAAGGATTAAGAAACAGAAAGAGGTGGGAGAAAGGGGTGTAGAGAGAGAGAGAAGGAGAAGGAGGGAAGGAAAAGACACAAAGAAAAGTGAGAGAAACAGACCAACGCAACAGAGAAATGGAAAAGAGACGTGACGGAATTAGAGAGGCAAAGACGACTCGTAAAGGAGAGCACGAAAGGTGAAAGAGTGAAAATTAGCCAGGGATGCACGAGTCTTTGTTGTGTGCATGTATGACACAGACGTGAACAAACACATAGGAGGACAGCGGTCATTGTTTTGTGTGACATGATGCTTGACAGTGTTGAGGAGGGTGAGGGGGGCTTCCATTGGTTGAGGCCCTTAATGAAGTCTACAGTGGTGGAGAATTACAATTCCTCACTCCTAATCAAAATTCATTGTCATGGGTTACAGCTGATGAGCAAAGCCTGATAACTCTCATAATTAGTCACAGAGCAAGGCATCAGTCAACATATATGTCATGGTATATAACAATCCTTCTCCCTCTCTCCCTTTCTTTCTTAATGAAATGCCTCACCTGATTATGATGTGTGTGAGTTAGGTCTTTTACTGTTACCGGCCTTGTGGTGGAGTTTTGCAAATATAACACTGATCACCACTTGAAGGCACTCGCACAGATTTTGGCAAAATGGGTCAGATTTCCTTTGTGTGTCTTTGGATTTGCCTTTGTGTCTGTCTAGCATGTGTGTCTTTGGGGGAATGTGTGTGTGTGTGTGTGTGTGTGTGTGTGTGTGAATGTATGATGGGGATGAGGATAGCAGCAAGCCCGTAGCAAAGCAGGGAACGAGTGCCACATCCAAAAAGCAATAATAAATAGTAATCTCCTTAGCCGTCACAGTTATTGCTGTCCCTCCACGTGTGTAAACAAAGCTTTAGGCTGTATTTAGATTTCCCATGTGACATGCACATTCCACCAAACTCTGGTCCACTGTAATCCTCTTTATTGTTGAATACAAAGTTGACGTGGGACACCGCTAGGTATTTGTCTTTGTATTTGTAGACTAGTTTGCCTCAAACTTTTTATTGTCTGTTTCTGTATACATGCATGTGGTTTACTGTATTTTTGCTGCAATGTGTGTGTGTGTGTCCCTCTGCCCTTGCTCTCTATATCTGCCAGCCCCTCTATTGTGACAGAACAGGTGCAGCTGAATATGAAGCAGATCGGCGGAGCTTTTAGGGTCTGGCCCTTTGTATGCATGCTCATGTCTGAAAGCATCATGTAAGAGCAAACTGGCCTACTATCACCATCTTTAGCACCTTCTTTTTTATCTAGCACCAATGTCAAATCTGTTTCACAGAGAGCAAACACATTTATTATTCTGAACACACAGACCAGACCGTGTGAAATGCAAGAGCAGTTTTGTTGCTCTTTAAGTCTTTCCTAAAAGAAACAGATTGACAGTAGTGCTCTGATATTCATCACTTCAAATGACTCGGGCACTAAGACTCAGACAATAGACTACCTGGTAGACCTTTTCGAAAACTGAATCACCTCTATGAGTTCTTACACACACTCACCAATCTCACACCTTTTCCTGTTCTCTCATTACCCCAGTGTGAGACATTCCCCTTACTGGCCCAGAAATGGCTCTGACTCAACTTTCTCTCACTACTTTGAAAATAATATGAGTAGATAGATAGACAGATAGATAGATACACAGGCAGACAGATAGACAGACAGATAGACAGATAGATAGATAGATAGATAGATAGATAGATAGATAGATAGATAGATAGATAGATAGATAGATAGATAGATAGATAGATAGATAGGACTTTGTGTTGTGACTCTCTCTTTACAGTAACACACATCCCTGTCCAGTGACGTGCCTCCAGCGCCCTCCTTCCCCTCTCCTGATCTGCAATTCCCTCTCTCTCTCTCTCTCTCTCTCTCTCTCACACACACACACACTTTCTCTCGCTCTGTCAAACACACCCAACCCAGGGCGAAGATGGGAAGCTGTTGTGCTGCTGTGTTTTGTCCTCCATTAATCCCTCCTTTCGTCTCCTTTTAGTCATACCGGATCGATAATCCGTAAGGACAGACTGTCGGTAGCATCTATACAACACGAATCGACACTATACTGGATAAAAGAACAGGCAGAGCTGCGCCCTGTACGCACAAGCAAAGGCGATCTTGTTGTACTGCGCACCACGACGCACAAGGAGACATGTGAGCGCACCAGCGATCGCCGTTGAACTTCCCCACCTCTGACAGACCCACGAGTCATTTGGATATCGCCACAGTAGCAAACGATAACGCAGTCTGCGCGTAACCACACGCGTGGCAGGACGATTTGGATTTAGACGCCAACAAGTGGGATTGGTAATGTGCTCTTTCACTGGGACCCTGATCATGGATTTGACCTGTTCGGTTTAATGTGACGGGAGACGCAGCGTTAATATCTCACTCGACATATGGTCTGTGGGCGCAGATTTAAAGCTATCGACCCGCCGCTTCTCCACAGCGCGTCCTCGGCGGGACTGGAGCGGACAGAACCGGGGACGCCGAGGAATGCGGAGCCGGGATTTTGTCTTTTCCAGCTCACCTGCGGAAGTCTTCGCAGCGCACACCAAAGTAAGTAATTCCCTTAACAAAAACCATGTGCTTTGGTACGTTTAACGTTGCTGTGGGATTCCACACAGAGCAAAACCACAAGGTCCTATGGCACCTCAAGGAATCTATACTTAACAGTGACTCCAGCCTACTTTATGGTGTTTTCATTATCACTTATGGCATCACTACCTGATTTATGCCTACAGTGTATGTTATCTGTATTACTGGATGGAATTTATCAGTGACCTTGTCAGACATTAAGGTATTTTGGGATCATTGGATTTTTAATATTCCTATCCTTAAAGGCTGTTCCCAAATTTGTCACACAGGAATCGCTCCTGATTCTTTCGTATCGGTATGGGTGCTTCAGAAATAGGACACCCAGACTCAACAACCACGGGGTCAGTAGGCTACATAACCATCTCCGTGTCTTTTCATCCTCCAGCCGACCGTCGCAGCCGGTGAACCCGCGAGGCGCCATGCTGAGGCAGATCCTCCTCAACTCTACCAACACCCCAGACTTCGACCTGGTGCTCATGGCCCAGTCCTCCACGCACGCCCCCTCCTCCTTGAACGCCTCCCACGGTGGCTCGGTGAGCGTGGCCGCTCTCCTGAGACCCACCACAGGGCGAGGGGGAGGTGGGCTCCGGGAGGGAGAGCTCCACAAACCGGACCTGATCACCTACATAGTCATGTGCCTACTGCTCTTCCTGTTGGTGCTGCTCATTGTGTTCTTTATCAACTGCCAGCTCCGGAACTCTTTCTTCGCCTCCATGCCATATGACAGGTCGCTGAGAGAGGCCCGGACCTCCTACAAGTAGGCTAGACCCCCAGGACAAATCTCTGGGTCTTGTGAGATTCCTGTGGGGGTTTAAAGGCTAACTGGTCACCCCTGAACTGCTGCTGCACGTACTAGACACATGAAGTCGTTGCCTTTATCCGTTGTCTTGGACACTTTGGAAGGCTTAAATAACCTGGAATCCCCAACAAAACCTTATTCAGGCCCACAGACCCATCCCCAAAAGATAGCACTTCAGTCATTGGGGGGGGGGGGCGTTTGAGAAGATGCTTGGTGTATATGGGCCTACTGCAGGTGGAAAGATAACAGTATAACTCCTGATCAAATTAGTGACCCATATTTTCTGGTAATTAATGACTGACCCCCCCGTGGCAGCCGCACTGCACTTTGAAAACAAATTGTTTATTTCTTTACAGCATACTGCCAAACTTGTATTAATAGTTGCTTTTAAATCTGACCGTTTTCCATGGAAAACGTGACTTATGTCAACATAGAAAGAGTCTACAGTGGTTTGTATATAAAATATTTTGTATGACTGTAACTTAACTGTCTTGTCTTGTGAAATGATGCAATCAACACACAATTCCCACCCTTTTGTCCGTTGTAAAATGGTGATTAAATGACAGACTGTAGGCCTATATCGTCACATAAATATATTGAAATGTACTTTGAAGTGGCAGTCTTTTCGTCCACCTGTTTATGAATGGCGATGCTGAAGATGATGCTGCAGCTGCTGATGTGAAGGGCCAACTGTTAATCATTTAATAGGTGCGTAGGGGCGTTTATACGAGTGCCATAGGGCCGCCAGCCTGATCGTGCACTCTCACTTTTAATTAACCTCTCCTCCACAATTTATAGCGCCAATATCCAGGAGAATGAAGACTTGAGGCTAAAGTTTATGACGAGTCCTGTGCGATAAACCAAACTGTTGTCGGTTTAAGTGCCACCGGTGATGCGCAAATCCTCTCCAATCTTGTTGTTGGAAAACATCTCTCACATACCAAGACAGACTGATGAGCCTATCTCTGTAATCCTGTGCCTGTGTTTGTAGTAGTGTGCGTGCGTGTAATATGTGCGCACAGGTTTGTGTACGTGTGAGAGGTAAGAGAAACACTGCATTTCAAGTAATGGACATTATATCTCGAAATTGCTCAAGCCAGGGGAACTGGAGTCAAATAATTACTCTGAGCATTCATTCAGTGACTCCTGAATGCTTAATCTGAGATGTAAAATACCACTGAGATGAGCTAAACACAGTGATTAGTGTTTCTTGTGAAGCGTAATCAAGATATTTTCTGGATCTGAGAAGCCCTGAAATAAGACATTGCGAGCGGGGGACAAAAGGCCACATCTGCCTTGAGTGTGGGATTTATAATGAGCGACCAAATTATATACTGTTTTTGTAAGACAATAATAACTGGGTCGATTTAGTCAGCATATTCAGTTTAGTCATATTCATATTTAGTCAGAATAGGTTAAGTGGCTTCTTGATTCAGTCATTTCGTAATTACCCCTATATCTTAATGTTCTTTTCCCATAACTCTAACCGCCACCCAGAGCCTATTACATGTGTGAATGCAAACAAATCATTTTAGAGAACAACATAAAGTAGGCTACATCACAATTGCTTCTTATTGGTGCCTACATTAACTTTGCTTGACATGGTGTACTAACGCTGGTCACACTGCAGCGCCTGCCACCGCTTGGTGGCGCCCCAAGTCTGATTATTTGTTTGCACAGTGTGTTTACAGTACAAAATGGCAAAGTGCCCAAGCCACATATGTTGAAACACCACCTTTACAAAATACAAATAACACCTGCACAAAACAGAGACCGAAATGAAGCAGCATCACTGGTTTTGTTAGTCCAGTAAGGTTACTAATTATTACCTACATTTTATTAATCATTGTAACACTTGCACAATGAAGACATGGCTTAGCTCCACCAGCAGAATTCCTTTCCAGATATGTGAGATAAGAGGAACTACCTAGGCGTGTGCAACCTTAGATGAGTACAGGTTTTCTGGTCAATCTTACATTCAAACAGGAGACAGAAATGTGGGTCACAGAGAGAAGACTTTTGTAATATGGTAAGGTTATATTGCCGGCAGAGAAACAATATCAAGGGCTGTAAGGGAGATCTTCTTTTATAGAGCTTTTTTGCTACATGAAATGAACGAAACAATAGGGGAAAAAAAGAATATTCTTCAAATTGCCCCCAGAAACCCTGTCTCCATTGAACTGACTGAGAACTTCCAGTGAACCTTTGGTTAAACTTCAGTGTATAGGTGTGGGATGCCAGAGGTTACTGTTGAACTCAAACATCTGTGATAGGAGTTGTTAACTTGATAACTCCACAGTACAGTAGTACTACCTACCTGTCACACTTACCAAGCTTCAGATTAACTGGCCTGTGCTGCCTGCTGCTGGTGGGTTATTCTACTACACTGCTCATTTGACATTTGACCGTCTGTGGGGTTTTTAGAATCTTTTTTTCTTCCCTTTTTTTGTGGATTTTAGATTCTAGATTATGACTCAATTATGACGCAATAAATTGTTACATCATATTCTGTGTAGTTCTAAACGCAAGTCAGCCAGTTGGAAACACTATAAATGGAACATGTTCTATAGCATTATTCAGCAGTTAGACTAGTCCTCATTTTACCGGGGATCCCTGTAACTCTTTGGTGGAGCTGTGATGATCCCTGGACCCACAGCTCTGTGCAGTCGAGCCAGGACTGTCCGTTAAATCCTCTCAGGTGTAATGTTAGTTGCAGAACGCAGGCTCCTCCCAGCCAGCTCTGCCCGGACTGTCAGAAGAACAAGGAAGACTTTTCTAGTGCTAGAAACGTAGTCGCTTCCTCGTTGTCATTCAGGGGTTAAAAAGTTTACTAAACTTGTAGCAGTCATGGAAACTAATTTGGGAGACACCGTCGGGCCAAGTCATCCATAACACCAACTTGTCGCCCGTGTTGTAGTCGCCGAAACAACTCGTGGAAGTGGGAAGAGCGGAGTTTTCTTTCCCACGGAGACTTTACCTACTGTAGCCAGACAAGCTAGCCTAGCTAAAGCTAACGTTAGCACAGTTAGTACCTCATACTTTCGGGACCTAAAATTCACATTCTTAAAGCTTCGCTTTGTGTTACACGTGGATACTGGTAGAATAAAGTACTAATCTGTATTGTATAAGCGCAACAGGCTGTTTTCGTACTTTTCGCCCCGAGGACTTGGTGTTGTGCTTTGAATTTCCCTCCTTCAGTGATACAGACAGGCGGCTTAGCGAGGGGTTCGTTTGGTGTAGTTGGCTTTCTACCAAATCATTAGCAATACTGTGCTAATTGTGGCTAGTTAGCCAGAGCACTAGGCTAGGCCCAAGGGAAATAACAGTTGTCTTTTTCGCAAGTTAAGAACCATCGTCGGAGGAAACATTTGCTTTGTTTTTTGTACGTTTGAGTGCGGGGAGATTACCGCCGCACGAGTTTATTTTGACACCCACTTCAAGGAAACGGATTAATTTATAAATATGGATCCACAGTCGGGGAATTCTGCCTCGGCTGCTGGTCCCAAGAAGGACAAGAAGTCAAAGAAGAACTATGAGGATGGAGATGGGAAAAAGAAATTTGTGAGTATCCCACAGGTTTAACTTGTTGCACTTTTGTGATCGGTGTGGGTACGTGGGCTCAAAAGTGTTGCACCCAACTCCACTGATGGTTACCTTTTCTTCCTCTCATGTTTCAAGTGAAGCTACAAAGCAACAAACTGCCACCATACCTATAATTACTTTCACCCCCTAAAGCTGTGCACAAGCTGTCCATAGATCTTGAAATGTTACCCTGTAGGATTCACGATTCAGGTCAAAGAAAGTGTCAACATATGATGAACAAGTTTCTAGTTATGCAGTCTTGAGAAATTGCAACACCTCAACAAATGACTCAGAGGTTTTATTTTTTAACAACATTTGACAAACTATAAAGACCCATCCATTTGCACAACCACATATGCTAAGTTATGATTTTTTTTTTACATAGAGGACTGTATGTTAAACACTATATGAAATGAAAACATGTTAATAGAATTGTGTCAAATGAAAGGCCTAACCTTTATGGTAAGGTGTGGCATTGGCACATTGCATTTACTCAAGGTGACTTAAATAAGATGACATCATGTGGTGTCTGCCTGGCTGTGTCAGCATGTGTGATTCAGTGTGAGGTCTTGATGGGAGCAGAGCAGCATGAGTCATCAGCAGTGATGACCAGTAAAAACTGTTGTGTAACTTAACCCCTTGGCCATGTCTAGCAACAGGTGAAAACTGATATTCCACACACTGACAAACGGTAACCATAGAGGATGCACAGAAGACACATCTGGTCACCGAGTAAACAATTCCTCCACACACACTCAAACTCATGCACATTTACTGTCAGAGAGTTTTGAGTTTGACAGGAGTGAACACAAACAGTTCCTTACAACACCCAGTTACATATAGAGCAGTTTGTTCAGGCTTTTTGCTGAGAACTTTTTCATGTAGATAGTACCACCTGGGCATGAGCCCAATTGCATGTAACGGTAGTGGTAGGAGGTTGCAGTCATCTTTGTTAAAGGCATGGTTTTGGTGACGAGAATTGGCGCATTAGTACAGTCAGTCTACACTAGCATACAGACACTCAGTGGAGTAGTGAAAAGCTGTCCATACTGTACTGTAAATGTATGCTCCTGTGCTTTTGAAAGCCTCTGAAAACAGAGCCACACAGACATAGATGAAAATAAAGAAGATGTTGTGATGAATGGCATATTACAGTAGTGTTAATGTTTGGTAGGGCTATAAGTAAACATGAGTCACAGACAGAAAGCAACTGTGCAATGTCCGGAGATAACACTGCATACACCTTTAGTATGACCTTGACTTCGGTACGCCACTAACTCTGAAATTTGAAGCAATTCTGGCAAAAAATGTATTACACCAGTCAGAGTTCAGACAGAGGTCAAGGGGTGTAGAATTATGTGTGGTGTACTTGATCTACAGTGTGACATTGTCTATCTCAACTATTTTGTCTGTGGCATTAACTTATCTATGACTTCATTGCTCTCCACTTTCGCCTCTTCTCAGACATACCAGTGATAATAACTTAATGTGATATGTACGACTATGACGTGTGTGTGTGGGGGGTCTCCAGTCAGCTTGGTATTTGGTTCCTTGTGTGAATGTCTCTCCATTGTGTCGCCTGGGACTGAATGAAGCAGTGTGGGTTGGTTATCCAGTTTTATTCATCGTATCTTTTTCTACACACGGTCACAGTTTTTGGATGAATCTAAGACGGGATTGATGATTTTGTTTATACAGTATGTTGTTGGAATAATGCCACTGAACTGCCACTTCAACTAGGTCTGACATTCAGACTAATACTATGGCTGTTTGCAGCATGCAGAATTTATGACAGGTGGCCATTTTTCAATTTTTGTTTTTAAATCACCAAGATATATTTTACCTCATCACCATTCAGTACACCAAATGTTGCCTAACCTCAACATCAAACCCAGTAATGTTTACTACAACCCTACCCCACAAAAAGCATACTGTAATGTTCTCCTGCTGTGTATAAACTTGTCTGTAAGCCTGAGCATGTGTGTGTCTCAGTTGACACACACAGTAGTTATGTTTCACAGGGATGCTTAACATGATTTGCTGTGCTCACAGGTACCTCTGTAGCTGAGCATGATCCATGTATTTTGTGTGAAGCCAAAAGCAGGTCATTTTTTTAGCTGTGCTCCCTGAAGCACTATCTGTGTTCTTCAGGCCCAGAGAGACGGAAAGGATCAGCATCCATGAATGTTGTTGACATAAACAGGCTGGCTCAGCAGGCAGGCAGGCGTTGTGTGGATTAGCCAGGGATCACTGCCTTGGACCGTTGTTTGGGATACAAGGTGAACTGTAGATCACAGATTCTGGCTCTGGGACATCTTGTTGAGTTTGGCAGGTTATCAGTTTTTTAGGTGGATGGTTTGCTGAATTCTCTCAAGTAGAAGTTGACATTTTTTCAGGCCCTGATAATGAATATCAAGGAGAACAATAACCATTATTTGGAGTGAGTTGTGCAACTTGAGCATGTTCATCTGGGACATGCTAACATTTCTCTCAGAGCTTAATTGGCTATTTACTAGTTATTGGCATTTCATATTGTCATTTCAATCAATTTAGTAATACCATGGGTTGGATTTTGAGCCAGAATTATAGAACTTTCCTTTCAGAGATTTGAAGCTGTGTCAGAGGATGGCTTGCGTTACAAAACTTGCACTCTTATGGAAAGAATATTGCAATTCTGATCATTTGAAAAATTACAATTATCGTCATACAGTAGGGCTGAACGACACTGAGATTATTCTGACAGATATTATGATTGCGATATGATTCATGGTTAGTGGGAATTGTAATTTTTGCATTTCATCATAATTAATGAATTGTTCAGCCCTATCATACACTATGTAACTTGTAACTTCTTATTTAACTTCCAGTATTAAAACAAACAAGCAGATGCACATTACACTTTTTCCTGTAACTGGGAGAAGACCAGCCCATTGTAGTTGATGCCAGACAGAGAACCCTCAAGCAAGTGTCTAAGCAGCACATATTTTTCTCTCTTGTTGAATATTCATAGGCTTGGAAAATATGCCGACTTGCTCATGCGTGCAACCTCAACCTACCAGTTGGATTACTTCTGTCATGTTAATAAATGATAATGGAAATTATTTTAATTGACTTTTTTATGACATTTATGTTTATGATATTGTGAATGTGGACTTACAGTAAGAAAATATATGGAAATAAAACATTTAGATGCATAAAGAATTGTTTTGTGATTGGATTGTAGCACCCTGAATCGAAATCAAATTGTGAAGTACACAGATATCCAGGTTTAGTGTCTTGATACAGAACATCGCGATAAATTACCATATTGATTATTTGTCCCACCCCTTAACTAAAGTAATGCAGCTTCTGAGGAAAACCACAATACACTCACGCACTATCAGTCACAACAAGATCAACCAGAAACACTTATGGGGAAGTTTGTCTGACTTATATGCAGTGTTGCATCTGGCTTTGGTGCCCAAGCCGTCACCAGTGAGCCCGGGTTAAAGTGTTGAATGCGTAACATGTTGGTGTTCATCATCTAAGCTCTGATTAATATCAAAGATAAGTGCACTTTCCTTCAAGCATAAAATCTTGTGCCTGCATATGCAGTTGCACGGCAGTGCACCTACTTCCTGGGGGAACCACCTCAGCAAATGCTTAATTTAAGATAACGCCATGAATGAAGCCAGTCAGGTCACAACTCTTTAGTCTGACCCAAGTAGTCTGAGTCAAGTATAGTAGTTAAAAATTTGCTTTGGTGCACAGTGGGTCTCTTTTACCCTCTTTCTTTTTTTTATCTATGTCTGCTCTATTCCCCCAACACACACACACACACACCTAGGCAGACACAGACACACAGTTTCCTGTTCACTACATCTCGGGGGAAGAAGAGCATACTGTGAGCTGAAGAATAGGATGACTGAGTGCCAGCGTGAAACTGGAGTGGTTAATGGACTGCTAGTGGCAGGGGCCTCTTGGCTCAGAGCGAACGGGAGTATTTTAGAGAGCGAGGCTGAGCAAGGGAAAGCAAGTGAGCCACCAATGACCAGGGACTGGGGGAGGCAGAGAAAGGGATAGACAAAATGAGAAGAAGAGACGAGTGTTTGACAGAAAGCAAAAGAAAGAGTGGGAAAGAAGCCAGAAAAGAGAAATGCAGATAAGGGGATTAAGGAAGGCAGAAAATGCACAAGAGTGGGGGTGCAGTCAATGATAATAACAAGTTACAGGTGGTGTGATGGGTATGGAAAGCTTAAATTACTGAGTTGATTCTGAAAACACAGTTAAAGAGTACAGCATGTTGCACCTGTGGTCACACCCCAAGTCAGTGATTTAATGGCAGGTGTCAAAGATAAAACTCCTGGTGTGACATAGCTGATGACATGTGGACAGAAGTGCAGCACGAGGGAAGGTTTTAACGCACAGGGAGCAGTTCTGCCATTGTGATTCAATGTGGATTCACCCTATGGATTGCTAACTTACTGAGACGGATGATAGATTAACATGCTGAGACTTTCTTCTTAGATGCTTCAGAATTGATTTCTGGCAGCAATTTTAAATACCTAGCTTACAGCAGTTGTCATTCACCCTCAAGTTAGACCAATATCCTGCCCAGACACCAGTAATTAGATGGAATAAAGACGCTTGTTGGAATAATCTGCCATGGGTGAGGATAATGATTAACATGCATAGTGGTCTCTGCTGGCTCTGTCCTTACTGTACTTTACAGATCAAAAAGGGACAGCTGTCGGCTCAGCTGAGGATTGTGTTTGGTTTGCTGAAGCCTGTTCTGACTGGATGTGAGTTGTGTAATAAAAGTGCCGGTGACCAATTTGTTGGGGCAGGCAGGCAGACAGAGGAATGCAGAGTCACTACCATAATACCACACTTAGAAAGGAATCTCACCTTCACCTGGGTGGTTGTTTGATTCAGATGTGTTCCAGCTTCACAATTGACTTTGTGAGCCTGTGTCTTCTGATTTATAGTATCAATTCCCTCAACAGTATAGTTTTGAGACATCTCACAGATGGGTACTCAGTAGGTTCATGTAATGGTGGTGGTCCTAGCATGTTGCTTCAGGCAACAAAGTCTCCATACTTCCAGCGAGTATCCCTCCACCACCGCTAACACAAACAGGGAATTTTCTAGTATCAAGACTGTAACAAAATACCCACTTTAATTGACTTACTCAGATTGCTAAAGAGTCACATTAGTCTAGCTGAATGTTGGAATACATTTTATATCCTACATTGACAAGGCATGGCATTGAACAGTGGCAGGAACGATGAAGGATTGTTGAAGAGCATGTAAGAGAAGAGTTAGGTCAGTAACAGCTAACTTTTACTCTGAGGAACAACTGTCGGAACTCTCGTCTGTCCTTGTCAGATGGTGCAGCTGACTATTTTTGTGCTATTCAATTATAAAATGTAGTGTGATACAGAGAGGCTGTAGGGAAAACAGACTATTCTCTTTCTCTGCATGTCATTCTATGTCATGCTTATTTCCCCAAGAGAAGAACTTTCAACAAATACCTGTGTGCATAATGTTGCCCGGAGCTATTGAATATTTACCACAGTCAGTTTCACCTGCCCAGATGTTTGTTGAAGGCCTTCACTAGGAGTAAAGTCTGTTCAGTTCAAATAAATAAAACAGGCTAGTCCAGAGTCAGACAGTGGTGTTTCACTTGTTTTGTTCACTCTCATGTCTTTTCCTTAAAATAAACAGCCACCTCTGTGCAGTTAGAGATATTTGGCTCTCCTTTTCAGCAGGGCGTGTCTGTTCTTCAGTGGAAAGATATGAAAATATGAAGCAACATGTGTTCACTTACTGTTCACATACTCATTTTGTCAACTGTTACATCTTACTTCTCCTTCTTACTTGTTCTAGTTGTGTATGTGTACTTGCATGCACACACAAACACACGCATACAGATATGTCAGTGTTTCCACCCTGTTATATTATTTCTCAAATTCTGAGCACTGTGACAGGAAGTTGTGCAAAAATAGCGTACAGGATGCTTCCTTATTTGTCCCCATTATTGCTTACCCTTATCTTTCTCCCTCCCTCCTTTCCATCCATTGTGCAAGGAGGTACCAGTGGTCTGGTAAATATTTCTACACACATAAACACAGCCCGCTCTCAAATCTTTGGAGGTTTTGGTAATGTTAAAATATAGAGCAGGGTCTTATCATTGGATCCTAATGGACAGGTTTGAAACATTCCAGACCATTCCATGGAGATGCGTAACACTGAGCAGCTGTATTATCCTGAGTAAATCAGGACATTGTTTCTGCTGTTGAGTTTTTCAAATTACATTTTGATGTACTTTAAGCAGCACAAATTAAATTCCATTCACCTCTATTGTTAGGGGGTAGTGGCAGAAATCTCAGATGGCAGCCTCAAAACCTCATCAGATATAGATACCAGTGTAAACCATGTTGCTGGTATCTGTTGGGAGAGGTAACGCTGGGATCTATGTGACCCGTCTTCTAGCGTAGTGATCTCAACCCTGAGTCTGACTCAGTCTAGGGCTTCCACCAATGATTATTTTGGTCAACAAAATATAAAAAAGAATATAAAATGTCCATCACAAGTTCATCATTATATATGACAAAGAAAAGCAGCAAATACTAGGGAATGTTTGGAATTTTTGATTGAAAAAGTTACAGACTAATTGTCTAGTCTAAACACTGCTTTACCAACAGACTTGCACGCCACTGGTTGGTCACACTACAATTCCCAATTTTATGATGGTAAAGTCTGCAACTGAATTTGCTTTGTGCTTTCTAACTTTGTAACTGCAGCATCAAGTTATATTTTGTAACATAAGACTGACTGAGCTGGCTATGATGATGTTGCTTCTGGAGCTGCCAGTATGCCTTTTCAGAAGTGCTTGTTGGATGGTCGAATAGCTTTGGAAACCCCTCCCTCCATACATTTCTGACATCGGATTTGGGGGGCTATAACCTTGTTACCTTATGAGACTGCTCACTGTATTAAAAATAGCTGCCAGACAGAGGTGAGTAGTCAGCTATTGAGAAACCCTCTGAATTCTGATTTAGGAATTATGTGCATCGATGAGAAGTTCGCAGTGCAGTTGCAGATTTATTCCAACCCCTATTAATAGGATTCGTCCCTTATCTCCCATTTCAGTTACTTATAATTATAATATATTTATTAGGCTATATCACAAAGTATCAGTTTGTAAAAATATTTTTTGTACCATTATGCTAAGATGTATTTTTTATTCATCCTGATGGCTAGTTTTAACAAAATGGCACAGATCTCAGCTGGTTTCAGACCAACTTTTTCCACAGTATCACACGGTATTGTGTCCTTTCCTGTGAGAAAGGACACAATACCGTTTCTAAGAGAGTAAGAGATACTAGTTAGGTATAGCTAGGTATTACTCTGAAAGTGGTGAAGACAACAAATGCATGATGATGTGATAGATGATGATGATGGTTTTAATAAGACATGCAGCTACTCTGATCATTGCATCACCTCTACCACAGTGTGTATGGTGGTCTTTTAGTCCTAAATGGATAAGCTCATACAGGTTGATGCTCTTTTTCTTGTCATTCTTTCTTAGTCAGTCAACAGAGGGCCGTGTTGTGAAGGGAGTTTCCCAGAATATACAGTATGCACTAGTACTCTCTCTGTCTTTTCAACAACAGGAGTTTGCTTGTAAGCAGAGACTGGATGGACAGACCTGTAGACTGATCCTCACAGATATGATTGCTCTTGACTGTGTGTGTTACCTGTGTTGTGTATGGGGGGCTTAGTTAGGATTACAGTGTCAGTCCTCCTCTGTGACTCTCCCCAGTCTCCCCCTGACAGATTACAGCTAATCTCATACTGCTCTGTGTATCTCAACACCACGACTATAAACAGCATGGGCCTATGTGCCGCTCTCACAACTGAGTGTGTGGAGGACAGCAGTCTACGCCTATTACTAGGAGTGGAGCGAGATGTTAAGACATTCACGGCTGTGGAAGAAAATTAGCTGCTGGACACACACGCTCACCTTGCTGTGTCTTGGCGTGGAGTGTAGGAAACTAAGATTAACCTTAAATCTGTCATTACTTCACATTATAATCCCTGTGTGAGCTGAGGTACAGCAGCGCTTTAGTATCCGTAGTCCAGTAACGTGTAGATGGGACTGCAGAGCACAGGTCATAGCAATAATGGTAAATATGGATAAATCCCAAATAAAGATTAACAATATGTGAGGTTCTCTTTTCAACAGAACTCTGTGCAGTGCTTTTTCATGGACCTGCTTTACAAATGTTGTGCACATAGCTCCATAACACTTTATGAATAGTCTGCTGCCAAAATTGGCTTGGGGAATTGCTAATTGCTGTGGGGTATTATAGCCAATAAGGATTGGAGATATTGACTTGGTCAAATACACCCTATGTTTGACAGGATACAGGATTTTTCATGGCTCAACATTAGCTGAAGATGGTACCTAATGGGTATGGTGGATACCACTGGCACAGGAAAGGCGCTGATTATGTGAGTTTTGCCCAAACAACTGTTAGCTCAGCCTTGGGAAATATCCAAATAACATTCAAAATAAGAGTAGAAAAATAAAGTAACTAAAGCTAATTTGTGAGTGAGTATCTTAGTTGGAAATACACCAAAATGTAAAAGAAAATACACTTCCAGTGACTCAGTATACCATTTGGTTATCATTTTAAGTCTCCAAGTGTCCTGTTTGGATATTTGCCTAGACGTATCCAAGACGATACATTGTACAGATGAAGCAACAGATTTGTGTTAAAAAGAGAAACGCAGAAATTGAATAATGCTGTGGAAATTATCATCCCCAACTGTTATTTGGGCACTGGCTTCTGTTTGCGAATTTTCAGTATACTCGCATATCTTAATCAGCTATGCTCACAAGCCTGGGATTCATGGCGTTCAGCTTCTGCCTGAGTTCACATTGTGGCGGTACACACAGAAGTGGACAGGGACACAACACCCATAAAGAGAGACAGAGAACCTTTTGGTCCTCTCCCTCCTTAGCTTTGTGCAGTTTCTTTTTTAGGCAGTTCTCATAACTTACAGTGTACGGCTGTCTTAGGTCATAGATATGTAATAAGCGAGTTATTGTTGGGCCTCAAAGCCACCTTAGGAACAAACCCTGCCTCTGTTTTTGTTCATTTAGAAGTCTGCAGTGATCAGCAGGAGCAGTCAATGATGCATGCATATCAGCCAAGTCTCTGTGTGCTGAGGGTATGAGGGAGGTAGTGAGAGTTTGTATGTGTGTGGGTGACAGTTGCCAGTTCTTGTGGTAATATGGAGGTGAAAGTTTGAGATTTGTATACAGTAGGTGAACTTGTATACTTTGTATGTGACAGTGTTCGTAGATGGAAGAGTTTAATTGTGCTGTGTGGCAGCCTCATCACTTCTAAGACTCTAGGCTTCAGGATACAACCGTTATTTAAATTACTCTGAAGGCTTAACGCTCCACCACCAGAGGTTGTTTTTTTCTTTGTCTGTACTGAAATGACTGTTAGAAGTGCTAAGTAAGCTGAGGTCCGTGAAGCGTGCAGTCATGAGACAAAACAGCTTGCAAAGGTAAAGTTTGTGTGGAGGCTTTACAGCATCAGGCTAGGTGACAGCATTGGCAGTGAACTGGTGGAAAACCTATTAGTGCTCAAGCAGAAATTTCAGTAGCAAGAAATCTAAAAATGTCTGTAGCACATTTAACTAAATTAAGAGGGAACTGCGGCCTATCTAATAATCTTGATAGCTTCATCATTTTGTATTTTGTGGTGACATTTCAGGTGGATGTATGAAGTTGTTGTTTTAAACTCAGGTGCTGCAACTATGGCAAGACATTTCTCGCAAAGTGATTTTTACCATCATGATTGTCTTTGAAAATGAAAATATGTGATTATCAAATGTGAAATTATTCAAGAAATGATTTCTAATTGGCATCGTTGAATACTGGCTTGATGCCACAGTTTGCTCCCTTGTGAATGATGAGGATAAAACAACCTCTTTAAAGCTTCTTTGTTGTTGGTAATGATGGGGGGGGGGGGCTCTGACATGAACTGCACTGTTGATATTGGAGGGAGATGGAGATGTAGGTGGTAGTTGATAGTTGGGGGTTGACCGGATTATTTTAGTGCTTTTGTTGTTTTTTCCAGACCCATATGAACATAGACACCGCCTGCCTACTCCCTCTCTCTCTTTTGCCTTCTGAGGGCATAATTGAATTGTGTGCTATTAGTGTTGGTGATTCAGATCTACTTCCTTTAAATATCTTTGTGAGTTGTTTCTGTGAAACCCATTCGTAAAGATCCTACTCCTCTCCAAATTATAGGTTTAGCCGTAGACGTGTTGTTTTGTCTCCCTCCCCCCTTTCTTTCCTACACACAGCTTTGTACAGCTGTTGGTGTGTGACGTTTCCTCTTTGTTGTTGTGTTTGTTCATGTGTGCATGTGTGTTTGTTTGGCTGTCTCCTTGAGTGGTATTATTATCATTATTATTATTATGTTATATTATTGAATAATATATATCTAAATATATTTATTTATTTATTTTTATTAATTAATTATTAATTAATTTAAGCAGAATGTGTAACTGGGCGTTTAGACTGAAAACAGTCCTGTATTTAAAAAAAAAATGCAAGGTACTGCGTGTTGGGGGCATGTTGTTTCAGGTACTGATGAATCAATGACATATGATCCAGGAGGTCCAGTTTGAGTAGTTGAACTGTGAGTTTGAAGGCTCATCAGGTGCCAAAACACTGCACAATGTTAGACAGGATTTTATAACTCTGAAAAGTTATCATAATGACAGTCATTTTATCTTTAGTCTTGACGATCACATGGTAAACGGTAGAAATGCGGCATTCACTTTACAAAGTAATCTACCAGAAATGTGCGTTTGAATGTATTAGATTGGCCAACATAGCGCCTTGCCGGATAACGGTGCGTTGCATTTAAGCAAGGTGAAACTTTTTTGCCGGATGGTGCTGGTGGACGACCCTGCATTTTTTTCTCCAGAGCCCTCTGCGTTTCCACCCCCATTTGTGTGAACGCAGTGGCCTCTTTCAACTGAATGAGGGGGCTATGTTGTTTCGATATGAACGCTGCCTAACCCGCACCCACCTGCACAAATGCATCATGGGATATACGGTACATACTAGACAAGAAGTCAGTGAAGATTTGTTAAGGTAACAGGTAATTAAAAATGGTCTGTTTTAATAACAAAAAAGAAGAAAGTGGAGAGAAAGGCAGAAACCTAATATTTGTATATTTGTTTTACCCAGCCTCTAAACAGCCTATTTCTTGATGCTTTATGTGGAACAACACAGAACCTCAACTCATGCTAAAATGCCTACAAAGAGATACGCTGCAGAACTTGTGTTTCGGAATCTAATGAAGATGTAGAGTCAGCTTTCAACCTGAACAACTACATCTTGCATACAATGCAGTGAGACAGCTCATAGAGGACAGCCTTGCAAGACGCTGCATTGCTATACACAGGGAGTTTCTTAGAAATTGTTTTCTGCTTTGGTTGCTAGTTGTAGTTAGGAAGGTGGGCAGAATGTTTAATGTTTGTGGGGGATGTTAGGTGATTAGGCTAGCAACTGTAACACACCAAAACTCAAACTTCCATTTTTTCCCCATAGTTTAATTGTGCAGCTTGAATTGGCTGAAATTCTCTCATTCTCTCTACAAATAAAAAGTTTATATTATTAACCAAACATTTTCAAGGCATTACTCTGTAAATTCCAAGTAAGACTAGTATTAAATTTCCATATGTTATGTTTGGATGGCTGTGCTGAGCTGTGGGCAGTTATGAGCCTGTGATGTGGATAAAATGCATGTGGCTTTTCGTAGGACATAAAGGGAGGAGCCTCTCTTGCTGCACTGAAAGCACTGAAATGAATTGCTTTACAACTCTTTATTGATGGGTGAATTGATTAATTTTGAAGTTATTTAATAATTACTGATTGTATCAACCATCAGTTAATTAAACAGGACCATTTAACCATTTGCAAGACCCCTGAAGTCATTTATAGGGCACAATGAAAATGCATACAATTGCATCATGCAATGCCACACCATGGATACAGCATGCTATATAGCACCGGTGGGAAAAGGGTATAGTGTACTTGTATCAGAGAATTGTGGAACCATGGGAGTTCAGCCAGCTGTTTCTAAAAAATAAAATTGCCATTTTATTGTGGACACAACAGCCAATTTGGGACTTGCCTTTTATTAATTGAATGTTATTCATTTAACATTTCATTGAAATTTGAATATTAAAGTCTGTTCAGTTGGTTTCAGTTTTAGAAGACAGACAGGGAGAAAAGAGAAACACAAAGAGAGACATGGCAACAGTGGCCTCCCTTGTTTTAAGTGGAGGTGGGTGGGGGGTGCTTGGGTTTTGTGTCTCCATTAACAACAGTAGACCAAGGACGAGGTGCAGTCATGCAGCAAACATGCCCCACTTGGACTGATCATAATGTCTTTCATACATTCAGTCAGTGTACTCAAATGCACCTTGAGTCAGTAGGTCAGTGAGGCGTGTAGGAGCATCAGAAAGTGCAGCATCAATAATCGAATGTGAAAGAGTTGGAAGACGTCCAATTCAGCGTGGGCTAGTGGGGAGGAGATACCAAGACCTCACAACCTTGGTTAAAATATTGTTTGCTGATTTGGGGACTTTGGAAGTTGGAGTAGTTTGGATGTGTCAACAGACAGTCTTCCTGTGAAACAGTGACTGCAGCATTATCATACCCTGCTCTTTTGGTACAATGCTCAAATGAGTATTTCTGATGTATCAAAAATGGTCATCTCATTTTTTCCAGGACGTCTTGCTTTGCTTTTCAAGGCTTTTCAGCTTGGGGCAAAGTAAGCTCTTAAAAGTGGGAGAGAAGGTTTTTCCTTGGAATGTGTGTGTGTGTGTGCGCGCGTGCAATATGTCAGGGTTGTTGGTAATTTCCTGCTTAAGCTGCATACGAAACCTTTCAGCTGTGTCTGGGTGTGCCGGCCCAAGTGCTGCTTTCCCTTGTACGATATCACACTCAGTACGTAGCCATGGCAACGTTATAAACAATATGAACTCTACGTGGTTAACAAGATGCCGCTCACATACAACACACACACTGCACTATATCTCCACCACCATATTCTTCTTCAACTTAATGCTCAGTGGTCCGAGGTTTTCAAATATACAATCTAGATATCGCACCCATCTTTCTTCAAAGCATATAGTAGGAATAATATGCCTTCTCCCACACTTCCATTACCCTCCATCTCCACCCTACCCCCACCACCCCATTGCCACACTGCATACACTCAGAAATTAACCTGTCCTCTCCACACCATCATACCCCTCTCCCTCACCTATACTCCCCTCCCCCACCCAACTCTGTCTCCCAGAACTTTTCACACAGTATTAATATCCAGAAATGTTACAGCCCTGATGCTACATGTTACCCATTACAAATAACAGAACACAAACAGAAATATGAGTGCAATAACCCCACATCCATCTTAACAGACAGGTCATTTGTTTTCTCTCTGTTTCTATAAATACACCGTGAAGTCATAAGACCAAAGGGATTTCTGTGATATTATTTCATGCTTTATGTATTTCATAGACAGACACAAAAGGATTTTAAGTTTGGTTATATATAAAGGTGTGTAAAGCATGTATAGACTCTAGACACTAATTCTTGCCTGTAAATCCAGGTGAAGTTTGACTTTAAGGGCTCCAGTCCATTTATTTGAACACAGTTGAGTGAAAAGGCCTTCTCCCAGTGATTCACTACTAAGATACCATCCAGTGGCTATAATCCTAGTTTGATAAGAAAATGTCCATGCTCCCAACTCTACCATTACTCACAGACTTTAATTGGTCAATTTGATCTGTGCTGGCATCACAATACATTTTAGTTTCTTCATGCCATTAGTGTAAAGGTCTATATGATTCATAGAAAGCTGTCACCTGCTGGATAGATTTAGAACAACAACAAACTTTCC
Source organism: Macquaria ambigua (assembly GCA_008360985.2). Taxonomy (NCBI): domain Eukaryota; kingdom Metazoa; phylum Chordata; class Actinopteri; order Centrarchiformes; family Percichthyidae; genus Macquaria; species Macquaria ambigua. Next base: position 131,135 of record VMKM01001086.1, read on the forward strand.
TTGCATTATTATATAACATGAAACATTAATAGTTTTATTTTGTGATGATGAATATTCAAATATACAAATATCTGTCGACGCACCGCCTTGGTATGTGGACCATCAGTAGTACGTTGGGTGCTCTAGGAACAGGTGAAATTGTTGGTATGGATATTTATATTCTGTTGCTCTCAGGAATAAAGATAATACAGGATATAAGATTGACATTATACAATAATGATGGAATGTTATTCACTTTATTTGTAAATGTAGCCCTAAGACAAATATAAAATGTGACAGTCATATTACATTTGCAATATCTGTCCTGTTGTGCAGCCCAACCATTAACTTAGTGTGCATCAATTTTGAATCATCATCAGACAGAACTGTTTGTGCTTCACTCATTTGCCTGTAAAAAGTGGCCTCTGCTTTCTGCCAGTCTGCATGTACTTAGTTTTGATTCTTGCTATGATTTACACAATCTCCCTCACCACTCTCAGGACCTGCTACTTAAAAATGTTGACAGGTGCAGGTACGCACACACAGAGAAACATCAGCAATAGTGTGTGACTGGCTCATTATGTCGCTATCACAAGCCAAAAGCATCTGCTGATTTGCGTTCTCTTCAGCTGTCTGATCTTGGAGACAGACAACCAGACAGGCAGAGACCATTCCCCACCCTCCTTACTTTTGCTGCTGCCTTGAAGGCTGTGTAATTATGCTCCCTTTGGAACACTTATATGTACTGTATGTGTGTCTGTGCTTGTGTGGGTGTTTTGTAAAGGGCTTTGCGTTGGGGCACTGCAGGGGGTTTGTCCTGCACAGAAAATTGCAAAGCAGCAATCAGTGCAGCACTCTTGATTTCTTACTTTTGTAAATATCCCCTCATTTGCAACTCTGCAGTTTTAATTTTTGTTTACACCTGTCTCCAGACTCCTACAATTTAGGTTCACCTTTATCATCCTAGCCCTAATTAAAACATAATTTTGCATTATTTATGATCATGTCACAACTTACCCGATTGAATTTTGGGAAATTTACTACTTTGCTGCAGCTTTTTGTTGGGCTTTAATACAGTCAAATGGGGTAATTGTTTAGGCCTCCGACTACCAATTTCCTGGGGGGAAAAGTCTATAGACAATACAGTACAATGGAATATGCCTGTCATGAAAAATTATGATAACATTGAATTAAAAATGAAACAAAAATGTTCCCAGTCCCCAGTGGTGGTGGATGAAACTCCTTCTCTATTAGGAAATCCAGATACTGTAACTGATCCATTTGGCTTAACTAGCTGCTACAAGCCTGCTGTTGTCTCAACCTACCTAGGGACACTATGTAGAAGTTTCTTACCTTAGGCTTCATCCACACTTTGTTTTAAAACGCATAACTTTTGCTACGTTTATGCCTAGCATCCACACTAGTCCAGTGTTTTATAACCCCTAAAACGGAGACCTTTTAAAACCCTGCTGACCCCGTTTTAGTTTGAAAACGCCGTTTTAGTGAGGACGGGCGGAAACAGAGACATTTTAAAACAATGACGCAGACACCCACATTCGCTTCCAGAGTGGATCAGCCACGACGTGTCCTTCCCTGATTCGTCACGCTCCTATCACATGACCCAGACGAAAGCAAACGACATCAGCCTCGACTGCCAGCAGTTAATTCAACATGGATAACAAATTATAATACTTACTTTCAGTAACAGTTCCACCTGGTCGTCGGTCCAAGCATAGGAATCTCTGGTCTTTCTTTCTTTGTTCGTAGTATTTTCTGCAACTAAGCAACCAACCACACAGTAGACAGAATGGATTGGTCACGTGATATGCGTTTCCAGGCGTGTAGTATGGATGGAGATTACATCTGAAACGGTGATAAAGTGTTTGTGTGTACAGAGATTGTTTTCATTCTAAAACACTCTTTTAAAATAAAAATTTATTAGTGTGGATGTTGCCTTAGTGAGCTGTTGGTGGCTTGATGTTCACCCAAACTGTCGTTTCATCTAATCAGCTCATTGTGACTGATTAGATGAATCGGCTCATTCAGCTGGCAGCCTGTGCTTGGGGAGCCCTCTGCATTTATTATTGAGGAGTTCTATAAATTTGGTATTTGGTCAAAATTAAAGGAAAAACCTTCTGAGCCCAAGTGGAGGGAGCTCTCATTATTCATTAATCTGTGACTTACTTTTATGAAAAATGTATGTAATCATTTAGTTTATAAAATGTCACAAAATGGTGCAAAATGCCAATCACAATTTCCCAGATCCCAAGGAGATCTTGTTTGTTTTGTCCAACCAACAGTCCAAAACCTGAAGGTATTCGTCAAAAGCAGCCAATCGTCAAGTTTGAGAAGCTGGAACTAGCACATGGTTGGCAGTTTTGCTTGATAAATCATTTGATCCATCATCAAAGTAGTTGTGATTAAGTTTTTTGTCAATTCACTATTTGATTAATCGACTATTAATTGTAGTACAAAGTGGGTTAGGACAAAATTGAGAAGATGGCCAATCACTTCCACTGTGACAGAAATGGTGTATCACCTGTTTTCCCCCTTGTCATTTACTAGTATCCTGGTATTCTGCTACACAGGCTACTCAGTTCTTTTCGTCAAGTTTAATAATATCAGTTTGTCGAGGCATTCTTTTCCACCACAGGCTGAGTGGACTTATTTTAAATGTTATGTTAAGGATCAATGTAGCTAACACACACATTCATGAAGATTTTTATGTTGGCATTATAATTCTGACGGTAGCATGAATATCTAGGGCTGGGGAATAACTGAGTATTATTGTGTATGGACCTTCAGTGGATTAATATATGATCATATGTAATAATTTTACAAAACTTCAGTGTAATGATTCCAGGCAGATTGTAATTAAAAGCCAAGTCAATTAAGCTTTTGTTTTAAAGAGTTTTGTCTGATGTAATGCTTATCAGTGGAAAACAGTTAATTGCGCAACAACAATTAGATTATTTGATACACAATTTTGCATTTATTGCCATATTATGATATACTGTGTATCTGAAAAATATTTGTATTAATGTTGTGGTATTAAATTCAACTATATCGACCAGGCGTATGAATAGCCAGTTAGTACTGGGATCATAGCTGGCATTGGCTCATGCATTTAATGGAGGCCCTGGTACTCAGAGCAGTTCTGAAAGTGGTTCTCAAGTGGTTCATTGTTGCTTTTATGTTTCCTCTCAGACAGACAGACAGTACTTATAGGCCCATTTGACCCCCTCAAAGACGATCTCAAACACTATGCGGTTAATTTTGTCTATGAGCGCATATATTGTTCACTGTACTTGTGGTTTGAAAAGCGGAACTTTACTCTTACGGTTTGTCAAACTGAAGAATGTTTTTTGTCTCTTCCTTCACCATCTATCTCTCTTTCTTCCTGACACACTAGTATTCAGTTTCCCGTGTGATTACCCAGAATCCACTGTGCCTACTGTCAGCTGTATATTTCCGTTCTGTGGGCTGAATAGCATCACAACATGTGTATCTGGTTTTTTTCTGCCTCTGTGTGTATGGTTTGAGGCTGGGTCTGTTATTTAATGGCAGCTGTGTAAGCGGGAACATCCGTCTCTTGACTGCTCTCCCCATAATCACAGTGCCTTCTTTCTCTCTCTCTTTCTTTTGACCTCCTCTCTACCTCTTATTCTCCTGCTACAGAAAAATGTCCAATTAACTTCAACTACAACTAGCTGTGACAGTTGTAGTAAAGGGACGGTGTACAGATGTCCCTTGACAAGGGGCACAGGAAGTCTTAATAACTACACTAAAGTTGTTACAAAATCTACAGTCAGTGTTTCAGAAATGACTTCATACCTTTTTCAACAAGTGTTTGGTCAGTGAGGCTATCGTTTTGCAAGGCCAACTCTTTACATTGTACATCTGGGACAGCTGTAGTGGGTTAGAACAATGAAACATCAAACCAGTTTTTGGACATGTACCCCTAATTCAATGCCATGTGGAAGCATCAGGCCTGGTCATTTAAAAAAAATGAAACAAAATGCAACATAATTGGAACAAAAGCTTGCAAGTGTAGTGGATCTCACTGCAGCCTCTATTCATTAAATTTCTCAACTCAACTCATTAATTTGATCTGATTTATTTGGATGTAAAGGCTGTCAGCGGCCTTAAGCACACGCAACTATTGGTTTATGGGCATGCTTTTCCTACTTTTACTCCATACCTGAATTTCTAAAATTGTTAAATTTACTAACAATTTGAAATATAGAATGCTGAATGCCCTGAGACCCATGAATTATCAAGTGTAGATGTTGTCTACAAGCTGGGCCAAACATAGATCTGTAGGCTAGTTCACCTCTCTACCTCGACTTTAGCTAACGGGGGGAAGGGAAACATCTGTCAATAGCACTGCATTTACTATGTGTGTGTTTCTTAAATGAGAAGACTTAAAGAAGACCCTGTTCTGTGTTTGATCTTGTGACCTTTTGACTCTGAGACCCCTGCAGCTGAGACCAACCCCCAAGGTTACATGTTATTTGATGTCCAAACAAGGGGTAGGGTGATATGCCCAGACTGAACCTTCTTATGTCTTGTAGGTTGTTGACATTGTATAGCACTTGGAGGTGCATTGCTTTCCTCTGTCAAAATGCATGGAAAACAGCTTGCCTTCAAATTTGAATACTAGGCAAAATTGCAATCAAGAACAACACGTTTATATCGTCCTACTTGACTTTGGTAGGATTCTTGAAAACAGTATTTTTCACTTTGGGTTATTCCCTTCTCCTTTGTGATACTAATGTTAGTTGTGATTATTCTGAATAGAGACATTTTGATGTTATGTGCTCTGCAGGGACCTTTTCAGGACATGTTTGTCTAGTTTGAAAGTAGTACTGTTGACAATGGGTTCCCTATGGGGACATTATTGAGCATAGCCTGACACCTGGTGGCCAAGACATGCAAGTGTATTTCCAATATATTGGTGCCACTTTCCCCTCTTTAAAAAATGTATTGATGTCCCTCTGCGTTTGACTGTTTATGAGTGTTGACTGCTGATCTGTCACTAATACGTCACACATGTAATTACTACCTTTCAGATGTCTTGATTACCTCAACTTAGATTCTAATTTAAGTGTATTAGTTCTCTAGATATGTGTATGAATGACTGGATTGAGTTATGACAGTGATTTCTTTACAGGGTTTCCCTCTATCCTGCTGTGAATCACTCATGAACTCTGTAGACAGTTTCCTGGATCAATTTCCTGTCATAAATGATTTCTGTCTAATTTATTCTTTCTCTTTCTCTCCCTCCATCTGCCTCCCTTCTTGTCACCACCTTTCCCTGCCGTCTGTTCGATTTCTTTTTTTTTTTTTTATCCTTCTGTGCCACTTCTCTCCCTTTCATCCGTTCATCCTTTACAGAAACTCAAACGGCTGATTCCTGACGAGGTAGGTTTGTTACTTCTTGCCACTATCACCTGTGTGCTTGACTCGTCCATCTGTCATTGTGGTCTTTGATAAACCAACTCACCATTATCCATTTAATGCCATGTCACCGTCTGTCACACAAACCTAATCCACCATAACACAACTGTTGTTGAGTATCTGTGCTTTGTCCTGTGCTGTACTCACGTTGGACGTGCATGCTTTAAAGGTGCACACTGACAGCATGAAATCCTTGGCACATATGCTAGTGATGCCTTCATGTACCTGCAACAGGAGAATGCCAGAATTATATTGACAGATTATTATTCATGAGTCATTATGGAGGGTCACTATGTCAATATGTGCCAAGGTTACATGTATCCTAAAGTTGATGTTCTTCAGCGTTTTTCATTTGGCAATAAATGGTATAAACACACAAAGTCACTAAAACCAGAGGGAAGGAAATCCTCCATTGTTTGTTAAAACTGAGTCTTATGTTCTGCGCCTGGCAGTGTTAACTGCATGTTGACTTTGTGTGGCAATGTTTGTCGGCAAAAACCTTTGACGTCTCTAATCCCTAATTATTGTCTCACATTGTTGAAAGGTAGAGAATGTAACATCCCTAAACTAAGGGAGAACTAGCCTTTGGTAATGGGTATATTATTATTGTTCAGTTATTTAACATTGGTATAAGAGAGTAGGCCCGAAACTGTGAGTTGATTAGGGATTGCTACCTTGTTTTGTGGCTTTACAGTGATGGTTACACGTTTTTCTCGCTGACCTCTTTCCTCTAATCTGTGTCATATTGTCTGCTAATCCAGTTGGAGCGTTTCACCAGCATGAGGATGAAAAAGGACAAGGAGAAGCCTGGCCAGGTGCCAGGTCATCGACACTCTTCAGCTGCCAGCTATGAGATCAATGCTCAGAGTGCTATGCTACACGATCACTCTGATGAATACGTCCTGGAACTCTTCGAACAGATGCTGGTAAGTAAAAGTGTATGTGTGTGTTTGTTGTTTGTGAAAGATTCAACTTTTGGAGAATCACCTATTCATTATCTCCCCTGAACAGTCATGGAAACTTATACTATGTATTTTCCACTCACAAGTACTTAATCACTCACTGGTTAAAGACCCTTCATGTAGAATTACCCCAGTACTTAAAAAAAGAAAAAAGAAAAACTATAATTGTGGAAGTGCATTCTCTGTGTCACAACAGACTTTGACAAGAAACGTGAAGGACTACCTTACAGCGCAAATGTCTTAAGATGAGCAAACTGCAGTGTTTGAAATCCTAAATTGGAAGTTTTTCTAAGTAATGTAGTATTATCTAATAATTCTGCTCTGTATCTTAGCACATTAAAACCATGTCTGCTCACACTAATAAACTGTGCATCTCTTAGCATCTGTTAGCATCTCCCTGGGGGCTTTATATTCCTTGCTTCCAATTTAGGAGAGAGTAGTTGAATACCTTAATGTCTTAATGTAATTCTACACGTTTATAAATACAATATGATTTCCATTTTAGTATGTATTTTCTGTTTATTAATTGCTTCAGTCTACAGATTTTTCATCATGCTATCTCCTTGTCTCAAAATACTTTGTTTATCCTTCCTTCCTACTTCTTTCTTTTCTTCTTATCTCCCTCCTTCTGTCTTTTTCCAGGTGGATATGAACCTGAATGGGGAGAAGCAGCAGCCTCTAAGGGAAAAAGACATTATGATCAAACGAGAGATGGTCTCCCAGTACCTCCACACATCTAAGGCTGTCAGTACCAAAAGAAATACTGCTAATATGATGTGCTAAGCAAGTTGTTGCAAGTTGTTTTTCAAGTTTTGGCTAAAATAGGTGCAAGTTACAAAGCATTTGGTCCTTTACATGTCATGTCGTCCTATGCTAAACACATAGTGTTACATATGGGCCTCTTTTGTCATATTCACTTTTAAAACAAATGGAATGAAACCAGAGTGAAGTGTTTACAAGGCCAAATAAAGTGATCAGATCATACAGTGACACTAATTGTTCAGACAAATGTGCAGACAAAGGCCTTTCCTTGGCTGTCGGTCTGTGTTCAGGGAAATGTAGAGTCAATGAACTATCACAACCATCATTGGTAGGACCAACTGCTCTTCTAGTAGTTGGGTAAATAATGTTTGAAAAGCAGCAGATGTAATATAATCAAATATGATAAAAGCAAGGAGCTCAGAGGGTTAGGGTTACATGACCAAGCACAGATGGTTGCTAGCACAGTTAATTTAACTGTGAAATAAGCCTGTTAAGAGAAAATCCTACACACAGTACTCTTTTTCTGCAAATCAAAATTTCCAATTAGGCTTGACTGGTGCCCTGCCGTTGTGCTTTCTTGTGGAAATAATACCAATTATAACCTCTAGGAAGACATTTATAAATGCAGAACGCAAAATGACTTTGTGTTTGTGTGCCCACTGTGTCTGTTTGTGTTTGTTCATTAGGGCCAAAACCAGAAGGAGAGCTCCAAATCAGCCATGATGTACATCCAGGAGTTAAAGTCAGACTACCGAGACACACAGCTGCTGAGCTGTCTGGAATCTCTGCGAGTCTCACTCAATAACAACCCTGTCAGGTGATACACACATATACCTACATACAGATACATACAGTGCTTATGAAAATAAAACACTGAGCCAGATAAACGCAGGAGTTGCTTCAAATTAACTGTCTCAATCTCCTGGTGTGGAGTCTAGACCTCGATCCAATTGAGACTTTGTGGCAAAGCTTTTTAAAATGACTGATTTTTTACCATCACCATGTAACTTGACAGAGCTTAAGCCATTTTGCAAAGAAAAATCTTTAAAATTGCAGCTTCCAGATCTGCGTAGGTGATACAGACCTATTCACTTACTGTATGTTTCAATTGCTGCCAATGAAGCTTCTATTAAAAACTGACTTAAAGGAAGCAAATGCTTATGCAGTCCCTCACACATATACACTGCAGATAAAAAAGAAAGTGTTTTTCAGAATTTCTAAACTATCATAACTGAAAACATAGGACTGTTTCTCCTTTATTTCAGACATTACGGCACCAACGTTAATAACTTAGGTTTAATCTGTTAAAATACCTCTATTTCAATTTGGGGATGATGATCTGAATTTTTGTGGTGGGGCTACCATTTTGTTTACATTGGATCATGGATTCTCGCTTTATAAGAGGTAGGAGAGCCTATAGGATACAGCATCAGCTACATACACAAAGTAACAAGTGATAATTGTGCCTTTGTAAAATCACTAGCACCAGCAACACCCACAGGAGTGAATATTTAAGGCAAAAAAATTAACAAAACAATTAGTGTGATTTTAAAAAAAGAGCAAATTTTGCAGCATTATGAAATTTACTTTAACACCAGAAATACAAGTAGGCCATGCTAGTCGTTAAAAATAAAACATGGCTATCATGCCCGGCTGTATGTGGTATGTCCCTGAACCATGCGGTCATTGTCAACAATTAAATGCATATTTCTTATTCAGTAAGTTAAAAGGTATACCAAGAAGACAAAAGGAAATCTTTAAATTGAAATGGGAATATTACATTCGAATCAAAATATATTCCAAGAGAATGGCAAGCGTGTGGAAAATTTTAAAAATGTCAAAAGCCCAATCATGCGGTCTTGTCACTTCCAGTTGGGTGCAGAACTTTGGAAATGAGGGACTGGCCCTGCTGCTGAATCTGCTTAGAAGACTACAGGAGGACAAAGACGAGTACCCGTAAGACACTTAAACCACAGAATAGGTAATTGTTATCTCTAGCAATGCGTTTGTAATGTCTTCCCATGTCTGTCTTCTCTCTCATCCACCAACTAGAATGATGGGAGTGAAATGTCAACACGAGATCATTCGCTGTCTAAAAGCCTTTATGAACAATAAGGTAAGAAAATTGACTGTTTCTTAACTGACATCAAAATACCTAATCTGTTCTTTGATACGATTGCACATAGTTGTAAGTAATAGAAGTATTAATAGAATCCTCATCCCTTTTTCTGTCCTCCTTGTAGTGTAGCAATTCTTCCTCTAGAGGGCATTATGAAGTCAATGTGACCAACTTTTGTCAGTTCATTACAGTGAATGCGGTCACTGATAACCCTTAAGAGTGCTTTGAGTTTTGTGTCTAACCCTAGGCAATTAGTATGAATCTCTTCAAAATCGATCACATTTAATAATTACACATCAGTAATTGAGTATCAATGATGTGGTGCCTACGAGCAGCAAAATGCTACACTGCTCTTTGTGTCCTAAAGTAATACATAGTTCTAGCTAAAAAATTAAAGGTACAGAAAAACGGTGATTTTGGATGTATTAATAAATGTTGACTGAACAATAAATCTGTCATTGTCTTAGTGTAATCATAATAATAATAATAACAGCCCATAGTAATAATGTTGCACTATAGATGGTAATCACGCAACCTGTGCTCCCTTGTAGGGTTTTTGAAAGTGTTAGCTCTAGTCAGATTGTTATACCAATTTGTTTTTAGTAAAAGAAATATATGCTTGTCATTTCCAAAGATGTCTTTTTTGGTCCTGATAAAATGTACTCATTCTTCTGATGTAAACACTGTAATTTGAACCATGGTTTGAACCATTTGCCCTGCTGCAGAAAAGAAACTTTAAAGGACTCCTTCTGCTTTCTCTCTCTCTTCCTCCTTCCTTTCTCTCCCCCTTTAGTATGGTCTAAAATCCATGCTGGAGTCAGATGAGGGAATTCCCCTGCTGGTCAAAGCCATCAACCCTGGGGTGCCTCATATGATGGTGGATGCTGTCAAGCTGCTCTCTGCCATCTCAATTTTGGAGCATCCTGAGAACCTGTAAGCATTAGTGAAATGTTGACACCATGTCATTTAACAAGTTGAGCACACAGAAATTATGGCCCTGGACGACCAGTTCTTACCCGCAGTTAAGGTGTGGAGCACAAGTCTAATATGCAGTGTTATATGTGCTTACAGTCTTGAACTGCTCTATTTGTAGTGACTAGCAACCTAGCACTCACATCAATAATTAAACAACTGCATATCATATTTCTTTTCTCTTTCACCTGTCAGGTTTCAATAAAACCTGTCGAATAAAGCAACAGAATGTACTTTTTCATTCTGCATACTTTTTTTTTCATGGCAAATTTTGTATTTATTATGTATTGTTATTTGGTCCAACTACATGTAGAAAAACTGTATATGATATGATCTGCATAACTGTCTCTTTTTTTTTTTTTGCAGTCATGAGCGTGTTTTGGAGGCCATTACAGAGGAGGCCGAGAGACGGGACATTGAGAGGTTTCAGCCTCTCCTGGCTGGCATGAACAGTCACAACATTGCTCTTAAGGTACACATACACACACATACACATACTTTAATAATCATAAATCCCCATGGGTGTTTTTGTTTGACAAGTGACACCAACCCAGTTGCATTTGATAGACAGCACTACTCGATGCAATCTGCAGTGTAAAAGAGTTACTCAGCTGACAAATATTGTGTTTTGTACTTCAGTTATCTATCCATTTAGTCAAGTGTGAAGCTGACTTTATAATGTGTTTTTGACAGGGTGGCTGCATGCAGCTAATCAATGCCTTGATCAGCCGGGGAGAAGAGTTGGACTTCAGGATCCATATTCGCTCTGAACTTCTAAGATTGGGACTGAGAGACCAGCTGACGGTACAAAAAACACTCTTTTGAACTTCTCTCAAAGTGACTCTCCAACAACACACATTTGCACAGCCTTACTCTTCATGTCTCTCTCACTCTTGATGCCTCTGTCTTGCTGACTGGCAGACACACACTCATATGCTGTAAAATGTTTGTCTCACTCTTCCTGCCATTCTCCCCCTTGCCTTTTCATCCCTCCACCTGCATCCCATCGCTCTCTCTGCAGGAGGTGCGGACGATAGAAAACGAAGAGCTGAGGGTGCAACTCACAGTGTTTGATGAGCAGGCTGAAGATGACTCAGAGGACCTCAAAGCGCGTCTTGATGACATCCGCATTGAGATGGAATATCCTTCCACTGGGCAAAGTTGTCCCTCTGTAGAAATCGTCAGGTTTCACTGACCTTGAAAATCTTTATACCTGGTTATGACATAATTTACATGCTCATGGTTTCGTGTTTACATTACTTTGCTAGTTTTGTGAATGAGAGGAATAACCTTCATAATGTTTTTCATAATGAAAGAATATGTATGATTCAGACAGATAGTATATAGACAAAAACAGCACTACAGAGATACCAACCACTGGTGGACTTTGTCATTGCTTTATTTCAACTCTGAATTGTATATTTTTTATTTTACAGATAAGACTCAGTCCAACTAGGTACACAACAACAATAGAAACTACTTGGTTAAGTGTTCATTTCTATTGTTGTATGTGGACTTGATGGTTCATGCTACCACACTTTGATATCATTGTGATCAAAGAACCTTTTTGTGAAAAGAGTGGAACAACTGGACCTGAGATGAGTCTCTTAATAGCTTTATTCTGTGCAAATGTGGTCTATCTCTAAACAACCTGAATGTCTATAATGATTTTGTCCTGATTTGACAAAGATACATATTTAAAAGGAAGGATGCCAAGGATGTTGTTTTATCTTTATCACACAACGCGTACTGTTTTTGGCTTTGACTTTATGTGACATCCAGGATGGACAGATTTTTGATGAAATTAGAAGAAATTCATCCTTACTGTAACAGTGTACTTTTAAAAACAGCCCAAAAAGGAATTTCACCAACTGCTGTGATTCCCCTTGCTGCTTTTGACATGCAGTTATGATTTTCGACACCAGGTGTCTCCCAGGGGTAGCCAGTACAGTGTAAACCCTCTGCCTTCCTCACTGCAACACTGTATCTGCTGCCTGCACACATGATAAACACAAAGATAATGTAACACAGTAGGTTAGATGAATTTTATAAACATACTTGTGTTAACTGTGGTATCACATTGTCCCTATAAAACAAAGATTATCAGATGGACCAAGTCTGGTCTCTGTCTGACTTGTATCACTGTAATTCCACAGTGAGTGCACAATGTTCACTTGTCTTGCTCCAAGCCTTGTGTAAGTCATATATGCAGCAACGGTTGGTGCAAGACTATTCAGAGTTGTCACTGATTGTTGAAGATGTTTTGTTTGGAGTATTTAATATTTGTGTTAAACTCTTCTATTCATTGTGTTAATTGAGCCTTAACTGGTTTTCCTTCAATGATGTGAGGGAAGTGTTTGAGATCCTAGTCAACACTGTGAAGGACTCCAAGGCCGAAGGCCACTTCCTGTCCCTGATGCAACACCTGCTGCTGATCCGTAATGATTATTTGTCCAGGTAGCACACAAACATATACACACTCATACATGTCGATACTCTCTCACACATTCACACATTAGAGCTGATATGTTGATATAAAACTGTTTTGTGACAAGAGTTTAGATATTGTGTCATCTGGGATTTACTTACCTCTGCTGTTCTATTATTATAATAGATAAATTGTTATTTATGGGTAATTAAAACTAGAATAAGGCTAATTGTTAAAATTTTCTGAATGATTGGGCGCACAGAGAAAAGCTGCATTTAGAACAAGGCAAAGATGCAGGGGTATAATATTTCTCATTAGTCTTGTGTAGCATCCTTAGTCTCATCCGTGTGTTGTTACATTATCGATATCGAGGTTTATGTAAATAAAAAAATGCTGATTTTGTCAATATCATAAAGCCATTCATATACATACAGGAAAGTACTTCTGTAACTACCACTGTCAATTTCTTCTGCAGTACCTATGCAGTGTTAAAAAAACCCCCAAAATAACCAAGACAAAAGGAAAACTTAAGAGGAAGAAGTTTCTTCTTTTTTCTTCAATTCTGTCTCTTTATCCACATCTCAGCCCTTTCCTCCATTTGCTGTTTGTTTTCTAGAGCACCGTTCAAAGGCTGAGAAATTAATACATGCAAAGAAGTCCAATTCCATTTTAATAGAAATGAATGCCATCACCTCTTATCACCAGCAATATGCTAATGTCTCTCTCCCTGTGTCTTTCAAAGCCCTTCAGGGTTTAGCTAGGGAAACAGAGAGAAAGGAAGAGTTGACTGATTGAATGACAAGACGGGGGTAGAATAATGTTGAGGACAAGTCAAGAGCTGTACAGCATAGTGTATGCACATTTACACATGCATGTCCACTTCACACTCAGCAACACAAAAGGGAGGAATGCTTTGCTTTACTTAATATCACAGAAAACAGGCAAAATACACACAGACATGTGCAGGCATGTACACATCTGAGTTGAGTAGTTGTGTTGTGTTGGTCCGGTGTTGCCTTGATGCTATCAGACAGGCAGGAAAATTGTGGTTTATTTTTAACACAGTTTGGGGAATCAATTTTGAGGATAGAAAAGGTAGGTTCGCCCAAACAAATAGTCCCAGCTGAAGTATTTTACCTCCCCTCTCTTCTAGCCCTCCCTCTTTCCTATCCTGCTTTCTCCAGCCAGGTGATCCAGTGGGCAGACAAGAAGTGAGGGTGGGAGGGAGAGCTATAGAGTGGCAGAAAATACAGCTTGATAATTACAGAGATGAAAAGAGAAGGGAGGTGGAGGGCGAGACAATAATGAAGAAGAAATTGAGAGTTGAGGTAAATTGCTAGGTAGATGTAGAGAGAATGAGGGAGCAACTTACAGGGAACGGAAGGGTTAGCAATTGTGTGGGAATGAATGAAAGAGTACCTGCTGCTTTGGTCTTTTTTCGTTCTTGGTCTTAAAGTGTTTCAATCTCAGGTGGAGATGGATGCCTGGGAATTTACTAGAATACACAAATGCACTCACATACTGTGCATGTGCACAGAATGTACAGGGCTCAACAGATGTAATTCAAAAATGCAGTGATATCTGTATATTTATTTTAGGATTCATCAACCAGCCACCTTTTTCCTAGTATACCTAATGTCTGAATTTAATGTGTTCAGGCTCATGAGGAATGCCAGATTCAGGATGTAATACAAATCTATTTCACTTTTGCTTAGTTTTCTAGAAAGACACTAGATGTCTCTCTCGCTCCACGGATAAATCTTAGCTTTAGAAAAAAAAAAACCTTGAAGTAGAGTGAAAGAGTGGAATAAGTGTTAGACAAAGGCAGAGTGACTAAGAGAGACAGGGGAGGGAGAGAGAGACAGAATAAATAAAGTATTGAGTTTGTGACTCTGGCAGCATCTAATGGGGTCAGGGAATAAGACACCTCCAAAAATGAGTGTCTGTGTGAAGCTGGCTGGATCAGACACGGACACTGGACATACACCAACACACTTTCACAAGCACAGTTGCACACAATCAATCTTTGTGACAAGAAACTCAAACTGTCATGCTCATACAGACAGCCAATCTCAGTTGCAGACAAAGACAAAGTGACAAAGCATGCGTGTTCACACATTTGTCTGAACAAATGAACCTACTTGCTCTTTGTCAGTCCTATCCTCTGCTCACAATGTGCCAGATTTCTTGTTAATGCAGACTAGACTGGTATTGTAAAAGACATACATTTGCTATAATTGTCATTGTGGACACAACATGCAAAGTATGTTGTAGAGAGTGAAACAATCTTTTTTTTTCCCAGCACCACATACAAACTCTCCTTCTTCATTGTTACCCTCCTTCCATCCTTCTCATCATCTTCTTGTCTCTCTCCTTTTCTTTCTGTGTGCTAATCCATCTCTCTGTAAATCTGTCACCCCCTCCCTCCTGCAGGCCTCAGTACTACAAGTTGATGGACGAGTGTATCGCTCAGATCGTGCTTCACAGGAATGGAGCGGACCCTGACTTCAAGTGCCGTCACCTCAGCTTCAACATTGAAGGCTTGATAGGTGAGTTGTTAGACAAGAACACACATCACACACATGATCACGTCTTTCCTTTTCTCTCTCTAAGTGTACACGGTGCCTTCTTGACCATCATCCAACACTGTCAAAATTTTGCTTTAGCTATAGCTATATTCATGCACTTTCACAGGCATTAAAGACCAAACAACACAAAATCCAAATGGACCAGAAACATTTGTAAAACATTGTTGCGCACTACTCTGGGTTGAAACTTTCAACCATATTTTACTTTTGGCCCCCCACTCAATCACTGACACGATTTCTGTATTGCTGTCGATGGCAATGTACCTGCCTCATGTGATTTAACAATTTGATTTTAACAATTTGGTCTTAATGCATGTTACGTTGTCAGTCTACACGATTGACCAATGTGTAGTGGCCCAGAAACACCACAGGGTGGAGCCAGAGAGGGAGTGTGTATTAGTGTGAGCTGAATTGTGCTACAGGTTTTACAGTCACAGGTCAGTGGTATAAAATGAACTTTATCAAGAGGATAAAAGCTTTATCAAACTAAGCAATCCCAGAGTCTGATTTCACAATATAGTAGGTGAGATTTCTTTGTCCTCTACCAATGTTTGATCCCTGACACACAATGATAGATTGGTTAGATGGTAACTCTCAGGCAGTGGTGGTGAATACATTAATATAATCGAAGTCAGCAGTGCCAGGTACGTGTTTCTGCAAGCATCCCCTATATCTTTCAAGTCTGTCTTAAAGCAGTAGTCAGGTGCCCATATGAACATTGAAACAGTTTTTTCTTACTGGGATAATTCCTCCTTTTCATACTGGCCATTAAAAAGATATTTTCCTAATGCACGTCCAATGTAAATGATGGGGGACAAAATCTACAGTCCTCATTCTGTGCAAAAATACATTTCAAAGTTTATCTGAAGCTAATATCAGGCTTCAGCAGTCTGAGTTAGACAAATCAAGTGAGTACCTTCCAAAGTTACTTTTCATTACAAAGATCCCTCTTTGTACTATGCCTCCGCTGCAGCTCAGCAAGAAAACAGTGGGAATTCTAAAGTTATTGTAACTTTGGAAGGTACTCACTTGATTTGATATACTCAGACTGCTAAAGCCTGATATTAACTTCAGATAAACTTTTGAATACGTTTTTGCATAGAACGAGAACTGTAGATTTTGCCCCCCATAACTTATATATGGGCACCTGACTATTGTTTTAAGACAGACTTGAAAAATTGTGAAGCTATCCTGAGCAAGACACAGAATCAAGAAAGTATTATGATGGCCACTGATCCTTTCCTGTCACTCTATTGAACTGGTATATGTTCATGTGGATTTCAGGACTTGAGTGACACCTCTAAATGTTGACTAGGAAAACACCTGCTGACTGTAGTAAACTAAACCAGAGCAGAATGGAGGTGCAGGCCATGTCTCAAGAGTTCAATACTCCTTTTCAATGCTCACCGCAGGAGGCTCTAATTGCACTGCTTCTAAATGCGTCCTGACACACACACACACTCTCAGGCTGGCTGGCCTCCTTTAAGGCTGCCAGAGTTATTATCGGTGGAAAGCAGCCCAATTCTGCCCTGCATGCATTATTTAGTGTTTTTCTTTGAACTCTGAAATTCAGCACAGTTTTTCCCCCACATTCTGGCTCCCTTAGTGCTCTCTATTCGAAGTTTGTCCCATTTAGCCTAGCCACCATGACAGAAGTAACCCCCCCCCCCCCCCATTACACATCCAATAACCATATAAACTCATACACAAACGCACACTCTGAAATTGTATGTGGGTAGGCATATTATTGTGAGGTTTATTCATCCAGCAAAACCTTCTTTCACAAAATAGATTTCTCTTTTTTTTCTCTGCCTTGCTTACTAGCTTATCTAGATAGAAGAAATCTTGCATAGTTTCAACTCTTTTTTTTTTTCCACTATCCATATTTTCATTGCAACTGAAGACTCAAACTTTATCTCATCACAATCTTTATAATTCACTTTCTATAAGTTTCTGTAATTTCTTCATTTTCTATATTAGCTATTCACAGCTCTTCTATCTCTGCCATCTTTCCATTTGATCTCTCTCCTGGGCATCATGATTAGCTGTCTTTGATCCAGTGACTTTGTGGCATTCATCTTCATGTTAATTAGCTCTTTTATTGCACATGCTCGGTAAGCCCTTGGGCACTGAACCACCTGTAGACCCTGCAATTATTCTGTAAAAGTACCCTGTTGGTCAGCCTGTGTCCTTCTCACCCTGTCCTCTGCCAAGCAGAACCTCTGATAATGGATTACTCCCAGACTGTTATATGGTCTGTCTTATTTTTGCATAGTCTTTCAGAAAAAGAAGGGGTGAATATAAGACTTTGAAATAAAGTGGTGTAAGATGTATTTCTCATAGAGGGAAATTAGTGTGCTCCCAGATCTCTTGCCCATACACACAGTCAGACAAAGGTGTATGTATTGGAGGCTTATAAGGTAATGATGTGTAGAAGCAGCATGCAACAGATAGCATCCCATTATAACGAGATGCCTCCGCAATCGTCTCACGGATCTTGACTTTGAGTAGTGTGACAAGGGAAAAATAGGAAGACACATTGGACGCTTGCTCTGTGTGTATGCGTCTGTTTGTGAATGTATGTGAGCACACAGCATGTGCCAGACTGAAGGGTGCGATGTCCTCACGGCCAGACGTGTGCAGATGCGTTGTCTGAAACCCTTATCTTATCCACCACCTTTTTTCATCCTGCTCTTTTCCTTTCTTCTGTCCTCTCTTCATCTACAGACAACATGGTGGACCAGACCAAGGTGGAAACCAGCAAGGCCAAGGCAAATGAGCTGGAGAAGAAGGTGAAATACACACAAGTTCATTCACACTGAAAATCATAAATGCACACACACAAGAACGGCATGCCATACACACAGACATATTTACATGTCAACCCAGAAGCACATAAGCTATTATAAACATATAGACAGAAACGAAAATCATACATTGTAAAAGCTAACATTTCCCCCTCACACACACAGACAATATTATCCGACCAGTCTCTGGCTGACATGGAATGACAAATGAGAGAAAGGGAGGAACAGAGGGTGATCAAGAGAATGAGCATACTCACATCTGACAGCCACCCGACAGACAAATACTTTACAGCCTAGCAAAAAACACATGCATCACACACACATTCACACAAGGGGGTAAATGCCTTGATTGGGGTGTGCTGCTACCTTGATGTTTCTGTCCCAGTGACAGGATAATTGCAAAGAGGGAGCAGAAACTAGCCATTCAGCCAGGCATGAAGACACACGCTCTCACATGGGATCATATCCACTGAACGCACGCACGTCCACAGAAGCACACATTACATGAACACACTTGGATTAATTTTCGTTGACCACACACACCATAGTGCTAAGTGTGTATGATGGGGTAATTGCAGGCAGTCTCTTTGGCAGGAATTAGGGATGAGGCTGTCAGGACCCTGACAGCGAGAGTAACAGATCTGCTGTCGGCAAATTAAACAGCCATGTGTGCCTGTGTGTTCATGGATTCATCTGTTTAAATACTCTTATCCTGTTTGTCAAATGTCCTAGAAGAAAAATCCTTGAAAATGTATGAAAGTGAGAAAATTAAAATTGGGGGTAAAATGTTTCTCTTTTTTTTTTTTTTTTTATGGACGTGAAGGCTTTAAAATAGAAGTGAGAAGTGAGCTCATACAAGTGCACTGAAGCATTCTAACTCAATAATTGACACTAATTTTCAGTGTAAATTATACAATGAAACTAAAAGCACTAGACTGCAGGAAATGGCTTCTACAGGTCTTTGAGATATGGAAACTGCTGTAGCTTCAAGAGAGAGGCTAAAAGCTTGTGCACGCAAACATGCTCCCATATGTCATTGGAGAACCCTGGTGTTTTGGTAGCTTCAGGGTTGATATGTACATGGCTTACTTTTTTCTTCTTTTTTTTTTTTTACTTCTCTTCAATCATCCTTTTAAATGCAATTGTTTATAAAATGATTTGGCCTTTGAAGACTTCTCACTCAACCTTAATCCTGTGGTAGTGCCCCTTCTGAATTACAGCAACACCTTATCCATCCTGTGTTCATTTTACACAGCCAATAAGAATGCTTGTTTGCCACAAAATCCTGAGCAGGGAAACCTAATTTGTTAGTCAGATTTGTAGTCTCACATTATGGCTGATGTCAAGCACAGAAGAGAATATTTTAAAAGATTCCTACTGTAATATTCATGACATTATTATTATAATTATTCAGTATTGAATCTATATTTTTTAATGTTATTTTGAGGTTACTCAAAAATAAATGTAGCTTTTTCTCATATGGTATCAGTATATTACTGTAAACATGGTACGTTTTATTTGCTAACTCTGTCTGTGCCTCCTATCCAGGGGAAGAGACTTCTTTATTTATTTAATGTTTATTTGTATAGGGACAAGAATGTAGCATAAACCAATGCCACACACCACAGCATTTATAGCCTAAGCTAATTTGCAGTGCCCGTCCCTAGATGGACCTTTTAAAATACAAAAAACTGTGGAACACATACACAAGAGACAGTGTTTGCCTGGTGGATGTAGCTGTCACTGCTGGTACTGCATAAGTAAAAGTTGCACACGATTAGCTTAATATTCATTACACAAACATATCAGGAACACCATTTTCACATCAAGGGCACAGTATCTGTGCAGTCCTGGTACTAATGGGACCTTTTGTTGAGTGAAATCTGAGAAAACATTGTTTACTGCCCTCAAGATGATGACTCTTAAAATTGACCACTACACAAAAATTGTAAAGTCACCAAAAAGTCTACCGAGCACTTTTTAGGATACTGTAACTGAGTCTGTCCCTCTATGACCCTTTATATCTGTATTAGCTGGATGCAGAGTTGACAGCACGCCACGAGTTGCAGGTGGAGCTGAAGAAACTGGAGGGTGACTATGAGCAGAAGCTGCAGGACTTGAGCCAAGAGAAGGAACAGCTGGCCACTTCTAAGGTGGAGCGAGAAAAGGAGAACCAGGGACTACAACAACAGCTATGCACTCTGCAACAGCAGGTACACAGACACATACACACAACCCACCTGTCTATGTGGGGCTCAATGCTTTTTTAATTCAAACAACTCAAAATCAAAATAGAAGCTGATTGCAGTATTGAGCCAATAAGCTAAATGTGTTCTCTCAATACGTTTTCAATGTGTGAATTAATCTTAAAGTAAATGCCTGAATTCACTGCCAGTATGACACTTCCAGAAAGCTTTGTGGCATGTTGGCGAGGTCAAACAGACTTTACACAGTATTTCTATCGCTGCTTCATGACGTTGTCAATATAAAATAACCAAAACATTAGGACAGAATCAATACAGATTGAGTCAGATAATTGAATCAGTCTTCTTTAATGTCCTGGAAACACATACACTCAAAACAGAAACTTCTGCTAAAGCTGCAAGAAGTAAAATATTTTGAGGCTTAATACAATATGGCAGAAGTCTAAGTACCAAAAAGTTGTCCAACATCTTTGCACACCCACACAAACACAGAAGCCCCCTGGCCTTAAATGATTTAGCCAACTGCTTGCATGGCACGAAAAGAGGAAAAAAAAACTAAAAGGATATTGTGAGAGGAAGCCAAATCCTTTAGAGATTAAGAAACTCAATAAAAACATGGAAAGTTGGGAAATGGGAGTATAAAGAGTGACTAAAGGGAGAAGAAAGAAGAAGAAAGAGAAAGGATGGAGACGGGACAGACTGAATTTTTTAAGGCCAAGATACACTTTGTGTGTGTTTGTGTGTGTGTGTGTGTGTGTGTGTGTGTGCTCATGTGTGTACACTCATACAGTAGGGAGGCAAAGATGAGGATTGTTTAGCTGTCAGTGTCCTGCTGCCACACCAGCTGGACTCTGCCTCACAGTGACACCCAAACTCACAAACACACCAAGTGACCCAGAACAGTCTGCCTATGTGCATGTACGCTCATGAACACATGAAGATGTTCCTGTGTGTGCGTGTGTGTGTCTCTGTCAGTAAGAGAACTCCACGGCTTCCAAAATGAGCCTCATCCAAAGTGGCTGATGCCAACAGAGTCATCATCTCACCACGCAAAAGCCCAAACACACACACTCGCATATGCACACACAGTTGTCCAACACATCAACAGCATCACCAGCCAGGCATCTAACAAGCTTCTCATGCTAAGATGGCTCACTTTCTCTGTGTTTGAGGCACTGCCCATCCAAGATATCTTCACATGTAGAGATCTCTCACTGTCCTCCGTGTGATGCTGTGCCCAACTCTTCATCTGCTGCCTCACTAAGAAAGCTTGCCTCTGAGGCCCTTTATGTCTGTTACTGTCTTCTTTTCAAAGTCTGAGGAAACAACACAAACAATTTGTTACGCTGCATACGGACACTCTTTCACACACATACATGCACTCTGTTTACACTTTACTCACCTAAGAACACATACAGTAAATAAACTTCTCTATACTTGTGCACTTTAAATTAAATCGCATATACTACATTCCCATTAAGACCTTTCAAATTGTCTTCTCTCATAGGCCAGTATTAGCTGGCTAACTTTAATGACTTGGACAGTTTTCTCAAGAATTGTCGCCTCACTGATGTAAATACTGAAATTAGTATTTCAGTGTTGAAATAAAAAAAATGATTTCACCCACACTTCTAATTTAGAAGTTTGTCCTCCTCTTTAAAACTTTTTCTTTTGAATTCCTCTGTGGACTTTATTCCCCCTGCTATGTTTTTCTCTGCGCCTCTCTATTCTCTCCCCATCTCTCCCAAAACTCAATCCTGCCCAGGCTTTAATCCCTTTCTATGTCACTCTTTCCCCTCTTTTGTTCTGCCTGTTTCTCTCAAATCTAATCACTCTGCTGGCATGGCTGTTCTTTGGAAATGGTATAAATTGGCACATCTATACAAAATGAATGTCAATTCAAGGAATAAACAACAAACAATATACAGTCAAGACATGCTAATATGATAAATTACTGTATATGGTTTGAACATATACAGTAGTATGTCCAGTGGTAGATTGATCAGTATTTATGATACTGTGTCCTTACTTCCCTGCAGATTGAAAAGCTGTCTAAAGATCTGGAAGAGGCCAAGACTAAAGTTGTCACAGTTACTGTTCCTGTGCCAACACCCACTTTGCCCCCTCCACCACCTGCCCCTCCTCTCCCTGGCCAGAATGCAGGTATGCCCCCCCCTCCTCCACCTCCGCCCCCACCACTACCAGGCCATGCAGGCATGCCTCTTGCCCCACCCCCTCCTCCTTTACCGGGTCATGCCAGCATTCCGCCTCCTCCTCCCCCACCTCCTTTACCAGGCATGCCAGGACCTCCACCACCCCCGCCCCTCCCTGGCATGCCTGGACCGCCACCCCCTCCACCCTTACCTGGGATGGGACCTCCACCACCACCACCACCCCCTGGGGGTCCTGGTATCCCTCCTCCACCGCCGTTCCCAGGCATGCCTGCACCGCCACCGTTTGGCATGGGGGGCTGGGTTGCCCGCGCACCACCTCCACTGCCCTTTGGGCTCCAGCCTAAGAAGGACTACAAGCCTGAGGTCCAGATGAAGAGAGCCAACTGGAGCAAGGTCAGTCCGAAGATAGATAGTTCAATATATTATCAATACTCGAAGAGTATTTTTCTGATGATGTAAAAATATTGTGGAAAAAGGAAATTCACATTTATGTCCTACATTCTTGATTCATCATATGATATAACTAACCCTTTGGAAGAACATCTATGTAGATACTTGGCTTGGGTACTTAGCTTGAATGTTTAATAGATCATATGTTATTAAGTCTTTTTGGTGGGTACTTCCTGCCACAGATGGTTGGTTGAATTAGGCCCATGGCATCTCCAGAAACTTGCTCATACATTTTGTTTTTACAACAATTGGAAGAAGCTGTGTTTGCTTGTGATCGTGATAATCTCACTTGATGCCATAAATCACACCAGTATTGAAAATGAGGAGGTTGTCAGCTAATAGAGCATACTGTAGTTCAGCTCCTCATTATCACATGAGCTTAATGCTCATGTAAAAACAGGGAGTGACTTTATTGTAAATAATTCTAATGTAATTTAAAGTTTGTATGTATGTATTTTTCTGTGCTTGCTCAGGGCGTGCTTTTGTGTGTGCAACAGTGTTAGAGAAATGTGAGATGGAGCTTTAACAGTGAGATTCTGACCTAAAGTGACTTGCATGCATACGTGTATCTCATGACTATGTGCTTCATGTTCTTCTCCTCCCTCTCATCTGTGATGGTTAAAACATCAAAACAGCCCTCTGTCTTTCTTTAGCCTAAAGCTACTATTTAATGGCTCCAGCAGACTTCATCAGCATTTAGCCTCTCTCTCTCTCTCTCTCTCTCTCTCTCTCTCTCTCTCTCTCTCTCTCTCTCTCTCTCTCTCTCTCTCTCTCTCTCTCTCTCGGGCTGGTGAAAGTGTTGGATGTGACGAGGATGTCACAGAAATTGCTTTTTAATAAGCCTTCTTCTTTTAACTGCGCCACTGAAAGATAATTAAATTGCTGCTAGAAAGGACAGTATTCTTTTGTAATTTAAATTAACTTTTTTTTTCTGGCTTGGTCTCATCCTCCTTTTTGCGTGCTCTCTTGCTTTCTTTCTTGCTCCTTCAGCTCATCCCCATATCACATTTCCTTTCCCTACTCTCTGTCCTTTCCATCCTACGCCCCCATCCCCGAGGCTTTGTCCATAATGAAAGGACTGATATCTGTACATTTGCTACCACTGCTTTCTTTCTCACTCTCTCTGTTTCACTTTCTCTCTGTCTCTTTTACTTTGGTGAGAACACTCAGAAAGTGAAGGAAAAACATTCAGAATTAATTGTGACTTATGACCAGAAAATAGAGAGAGCAACACCAAGACAAAGGGAGGGATACAGAGAGAGCACCTGAGTAAGGGTGAAGAAAGAAAGAATGGGGGAGAAAAATAAGTGGAACCCTCTGTATGTCTTTGTATTTCTGTGTGAAACTCTGAAGCTTAAGACGCTTTGTGGTAGAGACAGTGTGCAAAGATTAGAGAAAATGACTACTTGTTTCCTCCTCTCCCTTTCCTCTTTGTAATTCCTTTTTTCCTTCACCCTTCTCCCCTCCCTCTACTATCATACCCCTGCCTCTTCCTTTTACAGCCCTGTTGTTTCTTTTGTTCTGTCGACTTCTTTATCCGCTCATCTCATTGTTTGCCAGGTGCACAGATGATCATTTTTGGAAAATTGAGTCAATTTGATGATATGGCTATCTAACAGATACAATACATTTCTCTCTCCTTCATTTTGTCTCTCTCTTTCTCTCTCTGTACATACTGACATTGCTCTCTCTTAGATTGGACCCGAGGACCTCTCTGAGAACAGTTTCTGGACCAAGGCAAAAGAGGAGAAATTTGAGAACAATGAGCTCTTTGCCAAACTCACCTTGGCCTTCTCCTCGCAGACAAAGAGTGAGTCTGTGGCTTGTGTGTTTTTACTACTGCTGTTGTCATGTTGTGTTTCCCAATAATGAGCAATGTCTTTCTCTGTCTCACCTCTCCTGCATCCCTCCTCTCTCTCCACTACTCCATGTCTATTTCAATCCTCCTGTTCTGCTTCCATCAGCCACTAAAGGTAAGAATATAACGCACACACTTCCATTTAGTTCTTTTTCCACACATCTTCTCCAGTCTTTCTCACCCGTCCCTTCCTCTGCTTGGAGGACACACTGCACATTTACATTATTCAGCAACGCTGTGTCAAAACAGCATCTCAAACAAGTTCATGAATAAACCACCCACACCTGTGTTTGTGTATGTGTTCATCTTCACAATGTGCCCATGACTTGTTGTGCAGAGACAGAGCGCTCACTACCGGGTGAGATGAATTGGGACTTGGGGACAGAGGGAGAGATGGACAAAGGGAGGAGGGTAGAGGGAGGGATAAGGAGAAGGTCACTGATGTCCTTTGACTAGCCACCTGCTGTCCTGGCACAAAGCGCTGACACACGGGCGTACGCTCACACACGCACACCTGTCCACTCCTATCACCTTGTCCCAGTGTCACTGAGCCTTCTGCTCCAACTCCTCCATATTCATATCATAACCAGGACACCACAGACAGACAGTGTGTGTGGGTTTGTATATAATTCCATCTGACCTTCAGATTCAGTCTCGGTACACATACACACACAGACTCTTGCTCATGTCATATACATAAACAGAAGTGCGCATGCACACATGGCTGATGCTAGCTGTTGTCAGTTAAATGTCAGTGTTGGCAGCTGTCCCATCTGCATTCACCTGTATGGCAAGTCCTAACGTCTGCCTGTCACTCCTTGATTTGACCCCCCTACCCTCTTGGCCCGTGCACCCACTCCTCTACTTTTTATTGGCTGAGACAGCCGCCTGTTCCGGTTGATGTCTAATAACCTTTTCTGAGAGCTGACTATAAAGACACCGTGGCCTTTTCATAGCCCCACACCTGTCTGTATGTCTGCCTGTGTGGATGTACTGCGTGTGTGTGAGAGAGGGAGAGGGAGAGGGAGAGGGAGAGAGAGAGAGAGAGAGAGAGTGAGAGAGAATTACTGTGTATTTGTTGCTGATTTCCTGTACAGGTTTTGAATCTGTTGAAGTTTGGTAGTTATAAATAAAACATTCTTTGAAACAGAATTGGGATTTCATTGAGCTGTTGTGTAAGCATCTTGTGTTTTTGTGAGTGCGCTTGTGTGGTTTAATCTGCGCTGTGGTGTGTATACTATGAGGTGTCAAACGATTCAGCTAACTAACTTCAAACGCCTTACTAGCGCCCACTTAAGACGCCTAAGATCTGACCAAACCTCTGAACGCACGCCAACAATTTACATAGACTCACAATGGAGACCCAGGCAGTACACACATGGGACGTAGGTGTTGCACTGGCGTGCTCGTAACGTACGCTACACCTGATTTAGTGCAACATACGCCACACCTATTTGTGTGTTGATGTGGCGTTTGCTACAGCTCGCTAAAGTACACGTATACATGCACTTTAGCCATAGCAGGTACACGGTGAAGGTACTGTGCGTTAACTGGCTGAATCGTCTGACACCTCATATGTATACATGCCTTTGTGTCTGTGGCTGCTCATGCACACACGCCCAATAAGCAACCAGCTCTGGTTATGCAGATTGACCATTCAGCCCTTGTCCTTCCTTCTCTTGCTCAAACACACCGCTCAAGGCCTAATACATTCCTCCTGACCTCCCTGTCCTTCTCCTTCTCCCTCACCTCTGGGAGCCAGCCTTCACTCTTCCTCATCCTCTTGTTCCTCCTCCTCCTCCTCTTGCGCCTCCCATTCCTCGTTACCCAGCAAAAGCCGATCGACACCACACCGAGCCACCGCTGGCCCTTCCTGACCCTTCCTCCTCCTTGCCATCAGCTGCCCAGCAGCGCAGCTGGGTTTACATGCTCACACAGAAAACAGACGTGTGTGTGTGGGTGGGTGGGTGTACACACACAGTGTACATATAATTTATCTTTTGCTCTTTATCTATGTAGTTATTTTTGTTTTCAGTCCGTGTATCTGTAGCTATGTATGTATCTCTATCTGTTCTCTCTCGCGTTGAAAACAGGGTCAAGTTCAGTAGTTAAGCTCAGGCCAGTTATCCTTCATGCTCCTGTTCTGTCCAGGTTTCTGCTGAGCATCTCAGAACGTAACTAAACAAATCCTGGAACTATCCTGGACAAATTGCAGACATAATAATTAAAACCTTTATTATTTGTATTAGTTGAAGTGACCTTACTTGTGTTATGTTAACAACAGTAGGCATCCCTATAAGCAACTGAAGCTGTTATCCAACA
The DNA here is from genome assembly GCA_008360985.2 of Macquaria ambigua. Classification (NCBI taxonomy): domain Eukaryota; kingdom Metazoa; phylum Chordata; class Actinopteri; order Centrarchiformes; family Percichthyidae; genus Macquaria; species Macquaria ambigua. The sequence continues at coordinate 158,220 of VMKM01001086.1, forward strand.
CTGAGCATCAATTATCTGCAGTTGTGTCCATGTAATGAATCTATTGGCACAGCAAACCTATCATAGTGCATTTCCTGAATGTTACCTAAATTGTTAGGTGTTGGTTTCATGTTTCTTTTTAAAATGGAAGTAATGCATCAGATCTCATTTAACAGCCTTTAACTTCACACACACAAACACACACCCTGTCTACCTGATAAAATTGTATTTCAGTGTTACAGTTCAGCCTACTTGGCTACATGTTTTCAACAGTGGCTCTGAGGTCAGGCAACAATATAACAATATATAATATAATATAATATATGTCCAGACTACTATTGGAGAAAAGTCCCCCTTTACTTGATTTTATTCCAGTCTAATCTTCTTTACCCCTAGACTTTTCACCTTTCTCCTCTCTGTTTAACTTGCCTTGCATTGCAGCCACGGCCACCGTTAGTAGTACTGTGCTGCTGAACATCTTATTCACCAGGATGGAAATACAAAACTAAGCTGTCAACATGGGAAATGAGAAATATGCATTTTATAGTCAGTCAATAAATTGAGCCAGGTTTGGCTTGAGGGTGCAAACTGTTGAGGTTTTCAGAAGGTGCACCACCTCTGGGAGCTGTTTGGGCATATTCTTTCAGATTTGCTTGCAGGCTACCTGCTGGCTTTCTCTCTGTGGTCCAGTGTATCCATTTGTGTGATATCGATAAATCACATTTTTCTTCAATGACACATATTGAGGTTGAAGGTACATCGTAAGTGCTGGGTGTGTTTGTTTTACCTACGCACCACCTTTTGTAAAGGAAATATGTGATGATATATTCTCAATAAGACTGCATACTGCATTTTGTTATGTTACTGAGCTTTTGAATGTGGTTGAACTGATGCCCAGTCTGAGATAATAGGAAGCTGTTACCCTGTACATTTGTACAGCTAGATGTGATATAAAATTCAATTTTAAGCTCCATCCAGAGTATTCACAAGAATTTATTAGTATGTAACTATTAGCCAAATTGTAGTGGAGACATGATGCTGTTATACTGCCATCTTATTCCTGTTTATATTCCTGTCAGCGTGTGGAAAAGACTGATATTATTTTTCCCATTGTTGTGCTTTGTGAGTGTAAGGGCTTATAATCAGAGACCTGATATGACTATTTGCAATTGTAAACAGCCAAGTTGTTTACATGAGCAAGTATGTGCGACGGTAAAGTGGTTAGTGTAGTGTATTAAGTTAAGTTAGTAAACTATGGGTTCTCATGTCCTCACTTTGATGTGCTTGTGTCTCTTTTCTACTTTTCAGTGTTTGTTTTCTTCTCTTCTTTCTTTCTCTCTTTCTTTTCATAATACTAACATTAGTAACGGGTGACCAGAATCCAAACAGAGGTTGTTGTTAATATCCACAGTTAGCCAATTTTTGTGCAGGAGGACAGTGACAAGGCTAGAATTCATACACTATTCATCTAATATGGATATATAGATATGTCTTGAACTGTCCTTTTCTTACTTTCTCATCTGTGTTTGATAGCAGGTGCCTTTTGAAGTCGGCACCTCAGATAGCCCAATTAGCAAAAGAATGAGAAGAGAGAGCGAGAGATGGAGAGAGGAGGAGGAGGAGGAGGAGGAAAAGAAAGAAGAGTGAGCAGAGGGAAAGGCTGGGCTAGGGGGAGCGGTGGTGATTAATTTGATTCGGGAGAGAAAAGGAGACAAAAAGGGCCAGGAGCATATATGATTATTAATCCTCATAATGTGAGGATCATTTTCATATCCCAATTCTCCTTTACGCCCTTCCCTCTTTTGTGTCTCAGTCTCTATCGCTGTGTTTCTGTAGTCTGTTGTAGTACGGCGTCCTCATTTCTCTTTTTTGGTGGAGATCCCCCCCCACCCCAAGGAGTTACTTTGTGATGCCATCCACTGTATCGCTGCATAACACACCTACACATGCAACAGCGCCTTCCTGTATCACATTCGCTTCCTATAAAATACAGGCAAGTTTATTGTAGATGAATGCGTGTTTGTCAGTGCAAGGGTGTCTGTATGCTAGTGTATGTGCTAGAGAGAGTGGGTGGGTGAGCTCAGCCACATTTACAAACCAATTATAATAAGCCTTTTGATCTCACTGTGTTCTGAAGAAATCAATTTTCTTCTCTGTAGGTATGTGTGTGTGTGCATGTATTTGTTGCTGAGTTTCCTCTTTGGTCTGTTCCATTCACTTTTCACCTTAATGAGCCACCAATCAGCAAGAAAGGCCGTGTGTGTGCTTGCCTGGGGCCTCTCTTGGGTTGTAAACCAATCAGTTAAAGGGGATGAGATGTGTAATATATTAGCAATAAAAGACCAAGAGGCATGGAGAGTTATGGTGCAGTGTTGTTGATTAGGTCATTACATCTTCTGCTAAACAGAGTTCACATTATTTGGTGACTTGTTTTTGTTACAGTACACTGGCTCAAGGTCATTGTCAGTCAAGGAAACATTTCCAAGCTAATGAAATAACTCAAGCAAACACAGTCTCCTGGCAAGGTTTTTTGGTTTGTTTGTTGTTTTTTTTTACAATACAGCCGACTGATTGCAGGACTGTTTAGAAAATGTCAGCAGTGTGATTGTGGGATGTATTGTTTCTGTAGATTTGCCCTTTGGCCATTCATAAGACACAGTTCATAGACAATACATCATGTGAAAAAATAATGCACATTAGTGTCTCTTCTGATCATACCTGATGGCCGCGCAGTCGCTGCTCCACATTTGACAGGCCTGATAAATTACTTGCAAGTTTTTGTTGAAAATGACCACAGGTGAGAAAGGGGAAGACCCTGCTTTTCACTTCAATGGGCAGATCCCTCCTTTCTTACCTCCCTCCCTCCCTCCCTCTCCTCCTCCATCCCAGTTTCATAATCCCCCCACAACCCACTTCTAGAAGATGTTTGTTTTTCACTGTTGGATCCCCTCTAGGTCACAGCCAAGAAACATTTGTGAGTTGTGTGTGTGTTTGTGCGTACATTTGTGTGTATGATGGTGTATAATTAGGGAGCGTTTTAGATAACAGTTTATGGGATGTGTAGACTCAGAGCTGCAGTCTCCTGAGACTCTTTACAATATGTACTAATAAAGCACTTAGATGACTAAATGAGGAATGGGCACACTGTATTAAGCCATAAGAGTGTTTGTGCACTCTTGTGCGATTGTGCTAAATTAGTATTGGCTTTGAAAAGCTTGTGTGTAATGTGTTTTAAGTTCTCTGAGTGTGTGTGTGTATATCTTTGTGTGTATGTTTGTACTTGTGTAGCCCACAGTAGCAGGCCTTGTTAATAAATCATGCAGTGTTCAGGCTGGGGCTGCAGAAAGAGAAGCAGGTTAATGCAAGGGTCACTAATGCTGTAGAAAGAGCTGGGGAAAATATCACACTATTCTTTCCTTCTATTCTCTCTTATTCATTCCATTTCTGGATGCAGCCATTTCTCCACTTATATCTGTAATCCCTATTTTCTTGCCCCACCTACAACAACAAACAACAACAAATGACCACACGAATAGATAACTATGGGTGTGTACAGTGCTGTCTGTCAGATACATAAATCTAAAAAGCACCTATAGCCCATATATAGACTAGCTTTTCAATATGCAGGTATAACCTGTAAATGAAAAGATCTGATGTTTATAGGTTGTGTTTGGTGTTGTGTGTTTGTGTGTAAGTTTAAGTGTTTATGTGCACCAGTGCTTAAGTTTAAATCCTGACTATACCTCTTAAGCCTTCAACAGTAGCGGTGCATTAGGTTGGCTTCGCTCGCTCTCTAAGCCTCGGTGTGTATTCTCAGTGCGGCAATAGCAAGCGTTCCCTCATTCACCATCTCTTTATGGTTGAGGAACAGCCGCAAAACGCCGCTCATTCATCAGGCCTTATCAGGTTCAAACACATCTGTGTGTGCTCACATAGGCTCTCACTGCCAAATGCAACAGCTCACTCACATGCACAAGCAGAAGCGTACACTTATGCATACACATGTAGGCGTGCTCACACACACACACACACACACACACACACTCACACTCACACTCACACACTCACACAAGCTTTTGTCCCACTCATTCTCCTCATTCCAACCTTCCCTCCATCCCTCCCTCGTTATATCTCTCTCCTCTGTTTTACATGCAAATGAGCTAAGTGTACTCATGCCGGAGCATTACCGCTGTGTGTGCCTAATCTCCTTGCTGCCTTTTCTCTTTCCTGGAGATTATCCTGTTTTTAAACGGAATAGGCCTTCTTCGCTTCACTCGGCTCCTGTCCCAGCCAGCCAGCCAGCCAGTCGGTCATTCAGCCAGGCAGCCAGCGTTCCAATCTCTCATCCCAACACCATTACCATTTAAATGTTCCCGGTGATATGACAGCTGAGCAGGGACTGAGAGAACCTCTGTCTGTGTGTGTGTGTGTGTGTGTGTGTGCTTGTGAGTATGTTTGTAATCTTTGTGAGTGTGTGTGTTTAATTGAGGGATTGGCTGATAAGCTCAAAAGCTTGTTACAGATGCTAAATATCCCCAGTGTTCGTGATTCTGTCTCTTTTCACCCAGGCCAAGAGGGGGAAAAAAACATGAGCAGAGATGGAAGGATGTGGGAATGAAGGGATCTATGTATGCACACCTACACTCCTTCCACCCACTCTTGTTTCCTGTTTTGCTCCTCTTGGTCACAGCAGCACACTCTTTTTCCTCCCCCTCTGTTTTTCTTATGTTTGTATGTATGCTTTGTGTGTGTGTGTATGTGCGTACTTACATGTGTGCGTGCCTGCGTCTCTGAGGTGTCAAAAGTGTTTGTGAAGGTAGAGGCGCTTTAATTTAGGTATTGATGGGTTGAGGAGGAAGGGAAGTCATACTGAGGCTGTATCTATGATTAGAAAGCATGTTAATCATGAGAAAAGGGAGCGATAAAGAGAGGGGAAGAAAGAGTCAAAGTGCGGTGCAGCTAAAAGTGCAGATTGACTGTGGTTGACTGCTCTGCCGCGCGGCACCGACTTCCTCTCTGTTTATTTTTTGCAATATTAGCTACCTATCCCTGAGGGTAGTGACACACACAGACACATACACACACACGCACGCTTGCACAGACACATAGACACACACAGGAGACTTAGCCCACTTTGATGTCACTGATAGCATACATAAAAAAAATGGAGCGGTGAAGAGCAACAACTTCAAAGATGGAGTTGACAAGATAGGAGCATTAACCCCCATCTCCCTTCCTCCTTTTCCTCTTCCTCTTCTCTCTCCTGATTTCCTCATCTCTCTTCTCTTATCTCTGCCTGATAAAGGGGCTCTTATGAAAAGAGACAATGAACGAGGGATGGAACCAGAAAAATGACGGAAGACTGGTTGGGGGTGAAGATAAAGCAAGCTGTAAAATGAGAAAAAGCAAGATAGATGGCAGCAACAGAGGCATTTGAAAGTGTCCTTTAAAGTCCAAAGCTCCTATCTCAGTCGAATTGTTTAACGGTAGCCTTGAGCCGCTACTGATGCGGTGTTAGCTAGCTAGTGAGTTATTAGGGTGCTATTAGACTATCTTCCCCATTATGCTGATGGCTCAGACCATGTCTTTAGGGCTTCTCACACATATTAAAACTATCAATTTCCCCCAAACTTTGCACACACTTGTACCAACTTTCTTAAGGTGCACATTATCTTGTTTACATATGGAAAACGTGTGAACGAATCTGTGTGCACGCACTTTGTGCTTGGCCAGTATGTGAGCTCTGTATGTGTGTTGTAACCAGCCCAGCTGTTATTGCCGCTGGAGTAACATGGCCCCTGGTCTCTAGCTGTGGAGGCTGTGTGTAATATGGATAACCCAGTGGCATTTACACCAGAAACCGATGGTATTTACAAAGCTTGGTGGACCAGGCCATGCTCCATTTTCTGACCTTAATCTGCTACCAGTAACAGTGTGACTGTGTGTGTGTGTGTGTGTGTGTGTGTGTGTGTGTGTGGACTGAAATGTGTGTGTTTATGTGTCAGGGATGTGTAGGCACAAGAACTTAGACTTGAATGCATAGTTTATGTGAGTACAATAATGCTGTGTGTATATGCTACTTGGTCAATTACAGTTGGTTTGCTCCTATGTCTTTGCGCCCATAGCTGCCTGTTTGTGTGTGTGTGTGTTTGCATGCTGAAGCCCTTGCTCCATTACTCAGTATCTGCATGTGTCGTGTTCTGTGAGACGTGGGGTTCTGCTTTGCCCTGCAGGCACCTTAATTTTTCACCATGCTGTGTGCTACACTACACTGCACTGCATGAAAGTGTACGTCTACACCCTCTCCTGCTCTCTCTTTCTCCCTCTCTCTATTCATCTACCTCCCCCGTCCTCATACTCTCCCACCACCCACCCCTCGCCACACACACACACACACACACACACACACACACACACTCACACTCTCATGCGCCTAATCAAAGCAAGGAGCTCTCTAGATTAGCACTTGAGAAAACTCCCTAAAGACATTCCTTCATTTTGACCATTTTCAGGTACTCTTTCCTCTCCCCCCCACCTCCTCCCTCCTAGCTTTGAATTTTTAACCTCCCCACTGAATAAGAGATGTGGCCGTCCTCGTGGGGAAAGGAAAGTTGGAGGGAGGGCAAGTAATGAAGGAAGGGAGAAGGTGGGGGAGGCAGAAGGGAAAAGGTTGTCCCTAAACATGCTTTCACATTTATCCCCTAAAAACTCCACTCTGTATGCTCAATAATGCATGGCCATCTCTTACTTCCCATCCCCTCCCCCATCCTCTCGTTCCCCTCTTCCTTCATCTCCTTCATCTTCCTCTTGTCGGTTCCCCAAGCGCTCATCACTCCACCCAGCAGATTAACTGCAGGGTGAAACTGAGACTGGCAAAGCAGGGTGATGGTAGCAGGGCACCAGGGACTAACAGTAAAAGAAAGAGAGAGAAAGCAGATGAGTAATTTGTCATTGTGTGAACGGAGTTACTACTTAAAGTATTGATCTGAGTGAGTGGGCTTTGGAGGTGTACCATTTCAGAGGGGCCTTAGAGCTTGACTGGGCCTGGAAATTGGAGTCCGACTTCACCCAACCCCCCCCCTAAAACAAAGCTTGTGGAGTGACTAAAACCCCATTAAATTCTCTAATAATTTCTCAGCTTGTTTTTGACCACTTTCAGAGACAAAACCATCCTTGCCTAACCCCAAATCTGCCTGTTCCTGTTTCATTGGGGCAAGAATATAAAATATCAGTGCAGACACAGTACAACCCCAATGTGCAGTGATGGCATAAAGTCCTCAGAAGGAGGACTTGAAGCAGTGCCATTTCAACTGAGATTAAATCACACTATCCATAACAGTCTACAGTACATGAGACATACGGCACCTATAAATAATGTGAGTCACATGTTTTGCGTGTGTACTGTCTCTGTCTTTTGTTTTGTATGTATTGTACTTAGAAGTGCTTTGTCTGCTAGAACTGTTACACTGTAGATGTGCAGCGAGCAAAGCGAACCTTTCAGGACTTGTTGTGCATGCACCTGGCATCAGCAGCAACTCCTGTCTGTTTGGGTGAATGGTGTGGTACGCCAGAGACTTCTAAAGATCTCTCCAAGAATGTTTTTTTAAAGTCTGTTCTGGAAAGTTTTTGAAGAACCCAGAGAGTTTTTGCTTTCAAAGTTTCATGTTGATTTTTGCTCTGAAGGTTTTCCCTTCCCACTGGTTTCTTTGTTTCTAGCCTCAAAGAAGATTTGCGGTTTAATACTGCAAGAGCAACATACCATAACGGCATTACAAATAATAGTAATAATAATAAAATAGAAATTAAAGAAGTATTGGCAGATATTGAAAATAGATCTAAAATCATTAAAGTGACGTGGTCTCTGTATAAAGACAGGTTTCTTTTCTATTGAATTTCATTTGAATGAATATCTAAAATTGCATGGACTACAAACATACTGCTTTCCTTTTCTTCCAGACTCTGAAAAATGTGGGTAGCACATGATGCAGCACTGCAGCCTTTATGGGAGAAAGTTACTAAAAACATAGTTGTTTGTTGGCTCACGAGGTAGTTGGCTAACCCAAGAAAGTTAAAAGCTTGCTGCTGCTATGGGTAAGTGCAAATTTTTGGGAGCTGGTTTGATGATAACAAGTACGCTGCTTGATTGAAGCCAGTTGAAGGAAACAAACATGAAGGCCCCTGCATTGTTTGCCAGAAAAAACAAAAATTGAACATACAGTGCCGGATGAGAGTACCTGGTTCAAACCTGCATTCTGAAACTCAAGACTGCAATGAGAACCCAATAGGTCAGTATTTGTCAGTAGTACAGTTCAGTATTAAGGTTTTCAGCCTCTTTCTTTTTTGTTCTTTATTTGTTAATCTTAAATGTATTCTACATAGCATTATTATGACTTTCGAAACCTGCAGGTACTGTTTAGAAAAAAGCCAGAGAGATTATTGTCAAAGATACGGATGGATGAAGACTGATCTTGGTTCAGTAGACGAGAAGACGGATGGCGTTATTGAGGGTAGAGGGAAGGAGAGGGGCACAGAATGAATGAGGCTCGGAGAAGGACGAATGTACGATTGAAGAGCGCACTGAGGGAGGGAATGAAGGAATGACAAATGATCAAAAGGTGAAGAGACATGAAGCGATGGGAGTGATTGAGGAGATGGAGACTGAGGTGAGGTAAAATGAGGAAACTGAGTTAAGTTAGCTGTGAGAGCATATGAGTGAGAAAAGGTGAAATGAGAGTTGGGCAGAGAGTTAAGGGGGTCATGTTGGTCATAGTGACGTACTGCATTGCTGGCTGCTGTGAGAGCTGCAGGAGAGATGACACTGCTGCTCTTAACAAAAGGTGACTTGATCAACATATGTGTGTCTTGCATGCCTTTTCCTCTGTCAGTATGTGAGAGAACGGACAGGATGGACAGAGTCCTTTCTCTGCCTTTTTAATCTTTCTCTTCTCCTCTGTGCCTTTTTTTTTCTCTATGCTCTTCCCTCTCTGAGCAGTGGAACACGTCACAGCATTTTAATGCCTCACTCTTCTGACAATGTTTGGCTCTCCGCTGAACCTCCCCACTTCCCTTCCCTCTCTCTGTTCTCCAAATAGGTTATTTAGGGCTTGGTACTTAACTGTACACAGTTAGCGGTCAGTCAGCGCGCACCACACACACACAATGCCACCGGTCCTCCTTAGAGATTGTCTACTTAATACTGCATAGCACTTAGAGGCATCAACAAGCCCTGTGGTGCTCCACTGAGGTGTAGAACGCATGAAAGCATGCTAATTTCCCCCCAACTCACTCCATCTATCCCTTTGTGACCACCCCCCACCCCATCCATCCATCCATCACATTAATGAGCACAAAGAACACAACACTGAACACACAGTAACACACAATACAATATGTTACACGTTATTAATTTATACTGTGCTCCAAACGTAGCTTGTTTTCCTTGAGACTTTTAGCCAAAAAATCAACTTGCACTTTCCGTAGGCTATTATGTGTATCTACTGTAGGTGCTCAGATTAACATTTCTTAGTTTTTTGCATGATGAAATGTCACCAGTGACCACATGAAGATAAATGCATTTACCTGTTGGGTGCAAAGGATATTTGGCCATTAAGTTAAAAGAATTAACAGCTCAGCCATTCTGTGCATTTTACAGCTGTCATTCTAGCCTCATCACGGTTACCTCTGCTAATGTGAAAATCCTTTAAGAAGTGCCCTCCACTACCTAAACAGCTGACTTTTACTGTATGAATAACACATTTACAGTAACATAAAATATTTGGACCATTGTAGTAGCTTGTTTACAACAGGCTAATGGTTATACAATGGGTTATTATATGTCACAGCAAACATTTTGGTACTGTTTGGTAAAGGTTAGAGTTTAGGTTCTTGACATTATCAAATAACTGCAGTACACCAAAACAGAGTGTTATAGTTAATTCAAATATGAAACATGTATTCTTCTTATTTAAATGTTTAAAAAACAAACATTTGCACTGGTGTATATTTGTTGCATATATATATTTGTTGTTTTCTCTGCCTGTTCTGTCATCCGAGGTTCAGAAAGCAGTGGAATTTCACTGTAGATAGATATTTCATTTATTTATTTATTTTACCAAAAGTGATAGTAATAGTCCAAAGTCGAATTTGTAGAGCAATAATACGTGTGGGGAGAGAGATGGGGTGGTGTGCGACAAAGGCGACAAACATTAGAACATAAAATGAATTCATTGGTACTGGTTTCTGTAGAGCCCCCTGGTTTTATTTCAGACTGCAGTGTAATGCAGAATACATTACATGGGACAGTTTGTGTGGCAGCTTTCAAACCAGGACAAGTGTGTGTGTCAGGGGACCTGTGTCTGTTATGTGAGTAAGCCCATATCCCCCATGAGTCCTCACTTAAAATGTGTAACGTAATGCTTAGAGTTCTTGCCACTCACCACAATAATTCATAAGTGTTTCAAGACCTGTAGTCTAGGGACTCCTCGTGCGTTTGTGTATGTGTGTACACTTGTGTGTGTACGAGAAACGTTGTACGTGTGTGAGAGAGTGTAAGTGAATGAGTGAATGTGTGTGCGTTTGTGTCATAGGGGACCATAGACACTGTCAGCTTCATTTCCCAACATCATGTAACCAAGGACAGGCCGGCCTTATGAGACCTCAAGCTGAAAAACGGGAAAGTGATGTTACACACACACACACACACACACACACACACACACACAGTCATCAGGGCGAAGGGTTGAATCCTGGTCTTGTCATGCTCTGCGCCATAATCCAGTTTAGAAGGATTAATTAGGAATTAAGGAGTGTAATGTTATCGTTGCGTGATCCGTTCACATGCGTGCACATACACATAACTCACTCTGTTTGAGTGCGTATATAGGGCAAGGATTATTCAGAACTAAGAAAGAAAAGTAAAGTAATTTTTTATGATTTTTCTGACTTTATTACTTTCTCATTCGGTTTTCTCTTTTCACTTTCTCTCTGCCCCCTCTCCCTCCTTCTTTGACTGCCTTACTTATTATCCTCCTTGTTACTTATTACCCTCTGCTCTTCATCCATCCTCACACTCTTTTCCCCTTCAACTTCCTTCCCCTCATATGTTCTAGGAACATCCATAGAATGACTTTTTCAGTCTTCTCCTCGTCCTTGTTTTCTACTACTCCTTTCTACTTTGTGTGCCACCATTATCCTGTCTTTTAAAGTCCCGTGTAGGCTTTCATTCAGTGCTTTCATCCTTCCAGCCTAGCTTTGTCAAAGAGAGAAAGTGTGTAAGAGAGATTTCTATAGCTCTGCTACTCCTTCAAGAAGGCCAGGGCATTCAGGTGTGCCTCTCTGGATGTCCATTTTGTGTCTTGCTTCCCATTTTTCATAGTTTTTCTTTATTTCTTTAGTGAATAGTGCGACTAGGGAGCCACGCTACTTACAATTGCTTGACTGAAGTCTCAGCCCCTTTGCTGTATGAAGCAGCTCTGCTTTCAGACAAGAGTTGAGTGGGTTACCTTTGTCCTTGAGACGAAGCTTTCGGTCTTCCTGCTTTTTCGCTCCTCCACCCATCTAGCTGCTCATTTGTGGATGTTTGTGCACTTGTATGCCCATGCTCTGTTTGTGCTTTATCTTACACGATTTTAAAGGTAGATTGATAGATGAAAGGCAATAAAAAGGTGGGAGGATGAAGAGGAGGGGAATGGAGACGGAGTGAAATCAGGAAAAATGTGATGAGGTTATTTATGTCTGTGTTTCCTGGACTGTAATTTTGTGTGTTTGCCTGCCTGCCAGATTCAGTGAAGTGTGTGTTGATACTTCCTTAGGCAGGCAGTAATGATATTGTTTTTATTAATGTCTGATTAAAGTTTTAGCGTGTTGCTGCTTGAGCTCTTAGTGCTTTTATAACACTGTGCCTCTATCAGTCATCAGCCCTATTAACACAAATACAAACTGCTGCCTCTCCAACCTTCCTTCTGTCAGTTTTTCCCATAATGAGCAGCAAGCATTCAGATCAAAACAATAGTCATCCTCTGACCACTGTGCTCACCATTATCCATCCATCTCTCTTTTCATGCCTTTCTTTGTCTCCTTTCTTTAACTGTCTTCTGCTCCCTCTTTCCCCTTTTCTTTCTCACTGTCTGCCACCCTCCCTCTCTCTTGTTCCCTCTGGCACTATTGGCAGCACTCTGTCTCTGTCAGGTGTGTGTGAGATAGCCTTCACGCCATTGACTAGGAGGAGATAGGCTTTTGGATGCCTCAGCCCCTACTCGACTGGTTCCTTAACTCTTCCCTTTCCAAATGATAAGAAGATAGTAACCTCTTCTAGTCACTCTCTGTTGATTTGATTGAAGGTTAAAAAACATTTAATAGATCATACTGGGTGCACTGCATGTTGTAGCCCACTGCAAATCATGTACTGTAAATTGCCACCATCTGTTTTCAATGTTTTGGGGTTTTTTTAATGTTTGATTGCTGTTTTCTTACCTTCTAGGCATCTATTTGTTTCTGCTCATTTCAGCACAGAATAAAAATCAACTTGTAATGGTTTTAAACCTGTTTTAGATAAGTAATCTATAAGTAAACTTATATTTGCCAAAGTTGTCTTTGTAATGTTGGTGAAAGATGATTTGAGAGTTGGCTGCTACACACTAATATATTCATGACACATATAGGTTGTCAGAAAATCTAAACTTGGTGACAAACAATAGGATAAGCATAATGTAAGGATAATTTGAGTTAATGTGCATTAGATTGCTTCTCTCCAGGTCATAAATGCATCACACTTTCACTGATGACAAAAACGTAACTTTGTCAAAAAGGAAGGAAAAAAAGCAGGCATAGAGTTAGCGGTGATGGATTATGTACCTCAAGCAAGTGTCAAGTCTTAGTAAGTTGACTTTCATCCTGTTACTGAATCAAAAAAGTTTCCAAAACCAACTCAGAAGAGCAAACCTTGGTATACTGTCAGCATATGAAATTCATATATACACATGCAGCAAACACAGAGAAACATGGAATTTATTTTTTTTTTCTCTTTCTGTCTGGCCACCTGATGTGTGTATGTTCAAAATGTACTCACCTTTTGCCCCAGGACCACTTACTCCAAAAAGAAGTAAATGGTCTTTTCTAGCTTGTCAGATGTTTGACTTTGTTCAGCCACTCATTTACTTTGCTCCCCCCAATATTCTGTGCTCACCTGATAACATACATTTGCCTCGTCTGTGTTTGTAATATAAGAGGGCTGCCCACAGTTTTAAACATAGAGTACAACCCGGTGAACCACAACAATGAGCTGAAAGCTGCACATATAGCTCTAGAATGGGAAGTTACTTCTCAGTTGGATCAGCAGTACTAGAAACCCTTTTACATTACATGATGCAATATTATTGTAAACATTTTCATGCAATGGAGCTTTAGCAGGCTAAAACATGCAAACCCACATATATGGGTCTTTTAACATCGATTGGGGCGGTAATTGCTTGTGGGACATCACATTGTTATTAACATTAGTTATTCATAAAACAATTGGATATTCATTCTAAATATTTTAGCATCTTAACTGTTTTCATGCGATAGCCGTAACGTTATGATCTGAGGTTCAGTGTTCAAAATGCTCGGCTTGTTGCATTGGCCGTAGCTTTGTTTGGTTTTAAATTTGAGATTGTGTGTCTGTGTGTGAAAAAGAGAGAGAGAGAGTAACAAGGCCAGCTCTGCCTCCAGGCTGTTTGGCCCCAAACTCTCATCAGCCTGCTGGTGCTGAAACAGAGAACCTTCTGCCCCTTGCCACTGTACAACCACAACCACACACACGCACAACATGGAGCACTACAAACACATATGCACACATAAAGAAACCTGCATGCATTAACAACACACCCAATCAAAGTTTGTGACTAAATCATCTTCCCCATCTCTCGCCGTCATCCTCACTTGTTTTATCAGTGCATCCCATCTTCTTTTATCCACCTCCCTAATCTGTCTGTGCCTCTATCAGACACTTTCTATTCCCATATCTTGCCTCAGAGACGAGCTCTCTTTTCTTACTCCTCCACTCCCTTCATCCTTATCTTGTTTCCTCGCACCCCCATACATCCACCAGCTTTAGATTACTTTGAGAATGTTTCCTGTCCCCTCTCCCCTCTTTTCCATTTCTCTCTGTGTGTCTCCATCCCTCTCTACCCCCCTCCTCATCTTTCTCCTCTCCTTTCCATGTCTCTCTCTTCTCAGCGGTGGTTTTAATGCATTATGAAAATGGACTGGGGCTATGAAAGCGAAACAGGACAAGTTTGGCTGTTTAATGTGACTCCTTTCACTCCTCATCTGCCTCATTGGCAGCCTGCATTTCTCTCTCTCTCTCTCTCTCTCTCACTCACTCACTCACTCACTCACTCACTCACTCACTCACTCACTCACTCACTCTCTCACTCTGTGTGTGTGTGTGCATGTTGGTATGCGTGTGCGCACGCATGCACATTCTTTGGCTGCTTTTTTTAGCTGTTAACACTGAAAGCGCAATGTGACCAACCCATCAGCTGGTCTTCAGACATGTAGTGACGCGTTCCTGCTCTTTAACATGAACTTCCAGCACTCTTTACTCACACATGCACACACTTTGGGTAAGCATTAAACTGCATGAATAATAGAATAGACAGGCAGACAGGGTGGAACACATGTTTCTCCGAGACGTGTGTTAATGGAAAAGAGTGTTAGGGCATGGATAGAAGGATGAAGGAAGCTGGGAAGGGGTGTTTATGAGACGGAGGATAAGTTCTCTACCCTACAGGGTGGTGTGACCTGGATGTAACTCTCCCCATTTCCATCTCTCTCACTCTTTCTCTCTCACATTCATACCAACCTCTCCTTCACTCCCTCCACTATTCCCGCTTTCTTAATTTGTGTGAAGTTAAAGCTCTTCATCTCTGGAGAGAGGGAGATCATCCTGTGGAGAGATGGAGCCAGATGAGCTGATTAGATGGATACAGATGAACTGATGGTAGATGCAGAGTGGTGGGAATACAACTGATAAAAGAGAGGGCAAGAATTAGTATGATAAAGTATTGAAACTGAGGCCAACTGGCAACTGGTGTGTGTCGTTTGACTATTAGATTAAGGTGGAGAATGTGTGGGTGTGAAGAGGTCATTGAGCCACCTCATACCTTAATGTCAACTTCCAGTATTCAGATAGATTTGATGAAACTGATTGGGTTTGAGCTAGAAGTGTAATGAACTTTTACTGTGCTACTTGAGAGAGAACAGTAGCATTGATTTAAAATAGCCTCAGTCTTTTCTTGTCATTTCTTTTTTTTCCTCCTTCCCAGCCTCCCCCTTTCTGCCTCTCTGCCACCTCCTCTCTTGCTTGCTCTTTCTCTCTGATCTTGCAGAGCGTGTGTGTGTGTGTGTGTGTGTGTGTGTGGCTGGTGGTGGATATTCTGAGCGCGGGCGGCGTATGTGTGTGCATCAGGGTTTAATTGCGGTGTGCATAGAAACGAGTGTAATTAGCCAGCGCTCGCTTCCCTGCCGCCCGGCTAACAACCAGCATCCCCTCTGTGCTTGCTCTTTCTCTCTCTGCCTTTCTTCTTTGTCTCCCTTCCTCTCTCTCTCTCTTGTCTCATGCCTGTTGCCACAACGACAAGCCCCACTCCGCCATTGTTCCCCGCTGTTCTCCAAGAACAAAGGAGGAGGCTATTAGCTCCCTGAGAGAGGAGTGGTGGAAATGGAGGAGAGGGATAGAGAAAGAGAGGAAGGATTGCTGTGAGGGTGGGATGATGAGATGAGTGTGAGAGAGAATTGGCGAACAAGTGAGGGAAGGAGAGAGAGGCATGGAAGAAGTGAACAAGGAGACAAAGAGATGGAGTAAGAGAGCAAGAGTTTGGGAGATTTACACAGAGGAGGAGAAAGAAGGGAAGGAAAAGCTAGAGAAAGAACCTGCGAACAAGACTTTGAGAGACTTAGAGGAGAGACAGATTAGAGGAGGAGAAAGGCTTGGGGGCAGCACAGAGCTTTTTTTTCCCTTCAGGAGTGAAAAGCGAGATTGAACAAGTTATTTAATTTAATTCAGAGAAACATACTTAGCCTTGCTACACAGAGATTCATCCCATCTACCTTTTCTCTTTATAATCTCTCTCTCTCTTTTCCTTCTCCTTCCCTTTTTTGCCCTTTCTCAGTCCATTACAACCAGAACTTGAGTCTTTGTGTGTTGGCGTGTGCGCATGCAAGTGTACGCGTATACACTTTTAATACACTTATAGCTTGTGTGTCCTTGCTCTCCTTGCTTGTGAATGTGTGCACTCTGTGTGAGGGTCATTAGTAGCGAGTGTAGGCGGGTAATGCGCTGTCTGCAATGCTGGCCATCTGAATGTTAACAGATTGTAACGCAGGACAGAAAGTGAATTTGGTTTCCCAAGGAAAATGGAGCAAATTACACTTTTATAGCTCTCTGCCACTATCCTTTGCTCCCACCATTACTCACTTGGTGTAGCGAGAGAGAGATGAGGGGAGGGAGAGAATAGGAGAACAAGTGATTGGGAAGATGTCCTTACTGAGGAGGACGGCTGAGGTGTGATGGTGAAACCATGGTTTATGGGGAAATGCAGGGACAGCCTTTTAAGTAGTTGATAACCTCTATCTCTTTTTGACCTTCTTATAGAGATACAGCTCAGGGATGAATGCCTGCTATTATCCCAGGTGAAGTTTAGATAATTGTCAAGATTTCCATCCCTAGCTGAAATTCGCAATACCATATACATTTAATCCAAGTATAATCCAAATGTGAACGTGTACTGTACAGTTATTCTATTTGGTATCTAGGTCTAGGTGTTTTTTATCTAGGTGTTTTCATATTTAGACTACAGTTAACTTAATTTTAAATCAAAGTGGGTTTTATAATATGCCAATACAGTTGAGAAATGTGAGTGCTATGGTTTTCAGGTGTTTACAATGATGTTTCAAATGGCAGATGCACTGTATGTACATATCAGTGACCTCAGTCAAAGCTCCAACGTTAAAGGGAGACATTTCCGCCTAGCTAGACTTAACTCATTTTTTTACACACGTTTGTGTTTTTCGAGCAAAATCTGTTTAACCTATCCTCAATTTTCATTGTTTCCTCAGTTATCTGTGCAATTACTGACTTTTGTTTTCTCGATGCAACGTGTGAAAAGATCCAAAATTAGTTTATCTATTTTTAGTAAAAACATTTAACATGAAACAAATAAACAAGCCTGTATAAGACAGTTGCATAATTGAACTCGACTTCAAAGTGAAAATATCTTCATGACAAATTATACGTTTATTTTTGACTACACATGTTGTCCACCTCCCCTAATAGTGACAAATTACCAGTAAGTAATTGCTAATGGTGACTGACAACCTGTAAATGATATTTAGAGATCTAATCTGTAACAGATCGAGCTAACACGACATTAGCTTCATAGTCTGTCAGGACAAGCTGCTTCACAGCTCTGAATCTGTTAAGCTTAGAATATTGATATCATATACTTAAAAGTTTAACTGTGAGAGTCTGACTACTGTTCAGTATCTGCCACCTGTTGGTCATCTGCACTTGACTATTAAATAGCTGCCAAATGACGTGACGTATTTCATTGATGTAAGATTCACCACTCTGCTGGTCTTTCTGAAATGAAAATAGGCACAGTCTGCTGAAATATCAAAAGGAAACAGAGTGAGGTTTCTCCAAGAAACCATCTTCGATCGAGCCTAAATAGTACAGACAACGTCTTTGTTAAACAGAACACACTAAGCAGGCAACAATCAAGTGTTTGATTTTGTCCTTGGGCAAACTTATGGAATTAATGTAAATAGCTTGCATTTGATAAAATCTGTATTTGACAGTTATTTCACATAATTTCAAGTGGCAAAATCAGCTGTGGCCGGCTAAAAATGAGAAAAGTGTGAACACAAACAGTTCAATGCTGCACACACATAACAAAAAGGATTTAAATAAATAGATTAAATGGGTATAGCCCAACTGCAAGAGTTGGCATAGCAATTAATAAAACACAGACAGTTCTGCATTATGGGAATAGATACAACAGTGATGACCAATGAGACTGCTAAGCTAAAACATATTGTGCAATATCCGACTGTAGTGAAATCTGTGATTATTACTTACGGATAACCCTGGCTCTACCCCATTGACCTTAGGTTAGCTTAAAAGAACTGTTTAACTCATTAAAGTTTGATTTCCTTTTAAGATTCACATCGCTCATGTTCACCCTAACAGAATGCATATATTATCTAACTCACTGCTGACTTTTGCCTGGCTTTTTGACACTGTTGAGTGTTTAAATTTTAAAGACTGTGGCCACAGTTCAGTCACTTTAATCTGCATTATAGAATTGTAGATTAGAAACAGACATATTTCAGTTTTTTTCCAGCATTAATGGTTGCTTAATATCATGTATCACACTATATATGATGATTTGAAAAAAACAAAATGCTTTTTGAGGCAATGTTCCCTTTAATTGGAGATATGCGTTACATCGATGGCTCTACTTCCTCTTGTTTTCTGGTCTTCATCTCTTTGGGAAAAAGACTGAAGTGCAAACACTGAACAGCTAAAGAGGAAAGCTACAAGAGCATTGTGTGAGAGACAGTCAGGATCCTGTCTGATCATCAAGTTGTGATGAAGCAACATGGTAGAGAGAAAGAGGTGGCTTTTGAATTGGGAATTAAAGCAAAGCTTAGCTAGAGTGAAACAGCAGTCAAGGTTGGCTCAAGGGCAACATTTCCCAGCCAGGCAGTGAATGTGTTAGTGTACACGCACACACATTTACGCACACACGTATACACCATCATATGAGGATTCACCCTCCTGACCTGGCGGCTCTGTTTCCCTCCAGTGGGAGATGGGGAATATCTTTCCTGGTGATGTGTTGCTTCTTAGCATCAGAAAAATTGTATTCCTTCCTCCTGGAGGGAGCAGTGATGGGGATGTGTCTCCATCACTCCAACCCCACCTGTCTCCTTCTTAATGTTTCTTTTCTCCTCTTTTCCTCTCCTCCCTCTTCCCTTGTTCCTGTTTCTCTCTGTTTTGCTCTTTCTCTCTCTCCCCCTCCATCTGCTACCCTCCCTGAGCTGACATTTGCTGTCAGGCAGCCTTATTATTTTGTTCTTCAGATTTCTGATTAGGATTCTCTCGTTCCCTCTCTTCCTCTCTGTCCTCGTCCCTCTCCCTCCCTTTGTCTCTCTCTTCTTCCTCTAGCCCTCCCCCACAAACAACTCAGTCTAATAATGTTTCCTTTCCTGCTCGTTCTCTCACTTTTTTTTGGTTCTTTCTTTGCCGCATTCAATTCAGCATAATCTAATTCAGTCTATCTTCTGCTATCCCATCTTCCACCTCTCTCATCTCTCACCGTTTCTCTCTGTCTCGCTCTGTGTTTTTAAAGGTCAGTTTTCCTTTTCTTTTTTCTTTTTTTTTTCTTTCTCCCTCCCTCTTTTTTCTCTTCTCCCCATAAAGTTCTTGCTGCAGTCGCTCCCAAGGACTCCGTGTCTCTGGCTTTTAATTATACTCTGTGGGCCCTGTCCCTGTAGAAACATGCACACATGCGGGTTTATGCACCCACCCACACGCACGGACGTGGGGCAGCCTTGCGCAGAGTAAACAAACTAAGCTCAACTGTGATTGTCCAGCTGTTAATTCCTGAAGGTTGCATATTCTCCTTGTTGTTCCTTCAAACACACATCTAGTTTGAATTTAGTTATTTAAAGTTTTTCGGAACTTATCACAGCTAATTATTATACCACAGACTGATTATTGGGTTGCTATAGTAAGTGGAGATTTCGTTCCATGCTTATATCCACTAAAGTAGCAGGAGTTCATCTTGCAACTGGACAGCAAAGGAGACAGGAGAGGGTTGTCATGGTGATAAGAATCCCTTGAGGGTATATTTTACCCCCTCATTCTCTCCACCAGTCTGCATCCTGTCCACTCACTGTATTTTTCTTCTTCTCTCTTGCTCTCTCTCATTGCATCTTGCCGTCTTTGTCTTACTATCCCTCTTCTTTCTCTGCCTGTCACACTCTGTTCTCTATTTGTTTCTTTCTCTTCCCGTCTCTCTCAGGCTTTTTCCTCTTCCTCTTAATGTCTCCTTTTGTTCCCATCTTTCTTCTTGTTTCTCTTTCTCTCTCCTTTCTTCCGTCCCTGTGGTCCTCACCTCTTGTCCAGCCGTCGAGGGAGGGAGAAGCAGAGGAGGGAAAGGAATGCTAATTTTATCACCACAGCGACGGAGTGCAGAAGTAGAGGCAGAAAGAGAGAGAGAGAGAAAATGTCACTCGTCTGAGGAAATGAGATGGCCATTGCACTGTGTATGTGTGTGTGTCTCTGCGTGCGTCGCAACAGAAAAGATCAGCATGATAGTCTGAGTGACATTTCGTGTATTTTTCCTCCGCTTTGCCTTGCTCCCATGCCGAGTAAATGATATATATGTATATATAGGTGTGCGTTTTTGTGTGCAGGGGGCAAATGCTAATGTATGTACGCCAGTGTCTATGCGTTTGTTTTTTTTGTTTTTTTTCCATCCAGTGTAAGCTGTTTTCTACCCTCTCTTTGTTTTTCAAGTCAATCATCTGTCTCTCTCACTTTTTCTTCAATCCACTGCTCTCTCTCTCTCTTCACCCCTCACTCATGTTGGAAATGTAATCACGTTCGGGGGCTGCTGTGAGGGAAACAGGGGATCATGGTGGGAGGAAAAGAGGGAGGAAAAAGAGAGACTTTGAAGCGAACGTGGGGAAGAGGAAGAAAAAGGCATTTGTATGTGTACCCAATTACCACTCCAGCCAGCCCAAAGTCACCTTCGCAGAGAGCGGACGCACGCGCTCTCAAAATAGCTACTTCCATCCCGCCTCCTCTGTATGTGTGTGTGTCTCTGTTGGTTACAGTGGTGATGAGGTAGACTGAATAATGTAATGGCCTTCCTCTCGTCCGTCAGCTCAGGGCTTATTATGTGTGTGTTGTCCCTGTGTGTAATTGTAGCTGTGTTAATGAGTGTGTGTGTGTGTGTGTGTGTGTGTGTGTGTGTGTGTGTGTGTGTGTGTGTGTGTGTGTGACTGTCCTGTGTCTGATTGCACTAGCTGATTGAGTCCTAGCCCCGCAGATTTCAACCCAGGTCCTCAGCCTCTGATTAGGTGTTGTGATGTGTGAAAGGAGAGGAAATCGTGTGTGTGTGTGTGTGTGTGTGTGTGTGTGTGTGTGTGTGTGACCTGAGCACAATGGTCTTTAACGGTGTCTGTTGCTCTGTTTCTTTGTGAGCATGTACAGAGTGCTTCTTGTTTATGTAGGTGTGTATTCTTGTGCTTCCGTCTTTGAGGCAGAATTTGAGTTTTAGACCATACGAGAGAAGACAGTATTGCAAAGTGAGGACATTTTGGCTGTTTCTCAGTTTTTTCAAGGTGCAAATTAAGGGTTAGGAATCAGGTCTAGATCAGTGTTTAGAGGGTACAGACTCAGGTCAGGCATATGGTGCTGATGGTTAACTTTAGCACTGGGACCTGTAGACAATGCAGGTCCTTACAAGTAAAGCAATGCAAATGTCTGTGTGTGTGTGTGTGTGTGTCCTTGTTAACTGTGGCCTCGTTCCGCCTTGCTTCTTAATTAAGAGACCATAGGCCTCCCAGCACTGCCTGCTATCCCACACTCCACTGGGGCAGAAAAGGACAGGAACAGAGAATGAGAGAGAGTGGTAGAAAAACAGGAGACGGAGAGAGAGGACAGAAAAATGAAAAAGCTATGCATCAAAAAATATTGAACAGAAGAGTGATAGATTTAGAAAGGAGAGGGAGGGAAACTAAAAGAAGGATTGCTTGTGAAGGAGTGAGAAGCCGGAGCTAATGAGGGAGAAAGTAATAGAAAGTGTGGATTTAGAGCGAGGGATCGTGTAGACTGATAGGACGTTAGGCCTATACACATCCTCCATTTCCCCTGCTGAATTGATGCCACTCATTTCCTCAGCTGTGTATGCATCAGATGTGTGTGTTCGTGTGTGGTTTTCAAGCGGTAATCTGCTCCATCTTATTCTTTACTTTCCATCTGTATAGGATCTTTCGCCCCGTCGCTCCCCATCCCTCGCTATCAGATCTAACTTCCTCCTTGGGATTGAGTGTGCGTGTGTGGTTGTGTGTGTGCGTGTGTGGTTGTGTGTGTGCATATCTGTGGTTAGATACATGCTTGTACATCCTTGTATGCCTGCCTGGCTATCTCTGCCATTCTCTCTCCCTCTCTTGTCAGTGTGTGGTGAGTGGTGAGATAGTGGGTTAAATTTTAATGGTGCTGCCATCTCTCAGTAGCTTCTAAAAAAGGGCCAATGCAGACCGACACACTCAGTGAGCCGTGAGAAGAGACAAGACGGAGAGAGGAGCAGTAGCTTGCTAGACATACACACACATATGCTAGGTCACAAGTCCACAGTACAAACAACAGGTAGAATAAAGAAAATACTACACAGTCTTGTGTTACAATATTTTGGTGAGCATTCTATTGACTCACTATCAAATTCTGCTTTTTACAACTTGTGTCTTATTCCCGTAGTTTTGGCTAATATATTTAAAGCACAGCGTGCTCTACTGTCCTGTTGTTTAAATAGTACAAGAAAAACAAATCACATCCAGGTCAGCCTGCAGGTTGAACGTGGAAGTAGCTCTGCAGTGCAAAAGATGATCCTTACATTACGTTCATTTTGCAGACGTCCAAAGCCATGTGCGCAGGAATCCTAAAACACTGATTATTTTCCTGAATATGCCACACTGACTACCATCAATCATTTTTAGTTACAGAAGACCCAGAAAATGTTTCCACACAGTCCCTCTAGGAATGCATTGGGTGAGCACAGAGGCTGCTCTCTGGTTGGCATTATGTGTGTATGAATCTGTGAACTCAATCACGCAAACACGCACACACATACACACTCTGTCACTCACACAAACACGTGCCAGTCTCTCAGCCATATTGTGTGTTGTTCCTTTATTGTTTTCGTTCGCTCAGCCTCACATAGCTGTCTGATTGGCAACACGTCCCCTGATGGCTCACTAAGCACATGGTGGGATTAGGTGTGTACTTGTTTGTGTGTGTGTGTTTTTTTGTTTGTGCAATGCATGTGTGTCTTTTTGTCTAGCCCCAACTACAGCCAATTCCTGAGAGAGGGCAGCAGACAGATGTTCGAGGAGAGGCTTTGCACGCCTGTCTCTCTGTTTAAATATCTATTTCTCTTGTTTAGTTTATTTGGGGGGTTGGGCCGCTTTTTTTTTTTTGTCTTTTGGGAAGGGTGTAAAACTGATTTCACAAACTGGAAACCCTGCAGCATCCCAATGGATCTTTGATGAGAGAGACTTTTCCCCAGGTTCCCACGCAGAGGTGGAGGTTGCCAGATCATGGTTGTCATCCCCCTCCAGCTACTTAGTTTGACTATGATCCAGTGTTATTGATGTATTTCAAACACCTGCAGTAGTTTTCCCAAAGCATTTGCAACAAAGAGAAAGGTTAACATACACAAATGTAAAGACGCATTCACCGTGTTCTCAGCAGTATGGATTGCAGGATCACTATACTTGCTGGTTTTCCAATAATTCAAAGCAGTAAATATACGCTAAACTCTAGTTCAAAGGGGGAGCTTTGGGTTTGATGTATGTGGAGATGACTGGGTGTCTGTCTAGTGTGTTAATCATCATAATTGAGGCAAAGTCTTTATGGAACTGGACTCTCATTCCCCTTTTCTTTCTTCTTACTCTGTTGACCGTATCACACTGTCTTTCTCCTCATCCTTTTTGCTCCACAGTTTCTCCCTCACGATACAGCCTCCCCTCGCAATTGCTCCACTTTGTTACTCACCCCCTTAATCTCTCCTCCAGCATTGCTCCCCACATATCTTTTTCCCTTTTTCCTTTCCTTCTCCTTTCCTCTCTTCTCTAGTTTCCTTGGCTTCGTCATATTAACATGTTGGCTGAAAAAAACCATAGTGACAAGCACCAGAAAACCGCCCAATCTTTTTGCCTCCAGTCAGATACACTTTCTGAAGTGTGTGTGTTCTCCGAGCGATGGCTGACATTAGAAATGGCAAAACTCCCTCCTCCTCTCCAGCCCCCTCATTGTCTCTGGGCCTTGCTCAAGGGGTAATTAGACCTAGTAGAACTGGCCCTTGTCTTCCTCTCTGCCACATATGTGTGTGTACATGCTTCTGTGTGTGTTTGTGCATGTGTGCCAATCTTTCCACCATGCGGTCAAGTCACAATTGCTAATCAGGCCTGCGAGCCTTGCCTGAAGAGACCAAGAGAAGAAGGAGAAAGGAGGAGGCAGAAAACTGGGGAGGGAGGGAGCAAATGAGTGAGTGCTTTCCTTTGTCCTCATCACTGAAGCAGAGATAAAGACGAGTAAAGCGATGGATGGTTGGAGACGAGAGGACAGAAACTGAGGGATTAACAGAGGATGAGTGTGTGCTCCAGTCCTGCGACGAGCTTTTAGCTGTCCTCCATGGCATGACACCGTGTAGACCTCCATTTTTCTCTGTCCTCCTTTCATCTATTTTGCTTTGCATAAGTCAGAACTGCTTGTATTCATAAAGTGCCTTTCTATCACTTACTCATGCTCTTTTTTTGCACTCTCCCTTCTTCTTGCTCCTTCTTGCTTCCACTCACTCTCTGTCTGCTATCTTTCCATAAGGTAATAATGAATATTTGAGGGCTGACAGGAGCGCAGCACCTAATCCTTTTTGCCCAGGGCAAAATGTGCCTCATGGGGTGCATGTGTGTTACAGTTCATCTAACTTTTTAATTGAGATGGAAACCCAATTTATAAGTTTTCATTTCTACCTCTGTGCTCATGTAAATGAGACTTTCTGCATGGTTGTGCATATGTCATAGAAGCGGTCAGGATGGACAGTACACTTGACAAGCAGCAAAATGTCAGTACGTTCGGCAGGCAGCTGGCACTATACATTGAGAGAGTAACATTCAACGACCTGAGTCCAAGCATCTGACAGGATGAAGTGTCCATGAGCAAGAGCTGGTGAACCCCCCTGCCGAGTGAAAGTAAGGTGGGGGAGCAAACTGTATTTCCCTTATGGGAACGATGAAGTATCAAGTTATTAGCAGTTCTTAATTGCTATTATAGGCTATATTCAAGTATGAGAGACTGTCAGACCTTCTCAGATAGCTGTCTATAAGAACACTAATCTCATCAGTCGGTCTCACACACACATACACACATATACGTAAAGTACGTGTCTGCAAATGTCACCGCATGCCATCAGGGTTGATTGATACCCAGCAAAGCAGTGAGCGAGCCTGCTTAATGATGTAATGCACTCTCCTCCCCATAGAGGGAGCACTGTGCTGTGAAGGCCAGTGCAGCGTCAAGGACATTCACACTGTGAATAACAAACACCAAAGCACCACACAGACTACCAGAGTACCACAGGAAAACTACTTACATACTCGGTGAGTCACTCAGTTAGTCAGTCAGGCATACACACACACACACACACACACACAGCTGGACTGTGAGTTTGAACATTGAACCTTTGTGTTGCCTCCATGTACCCCATTCAAGGCTGAGGTGTTGTGGCTGGCTCAAGGTCACATCCTCATCGTCTTTGTCCTTTAAACTAACTTCTCTCTATTCTCTCTCCCCTTTATTTGCTCTCTCGTCGTCTCAGTTTTCACACCTTTATTTGCTCTCGCTCCTTTTGATTTGATTTTCTTCTCTCCTTTACTCTCCGTAGCTCTCCCTCACTCCCTCTATCTCTCCTCCTTGTAATTAGCCAGTGTAATTGCTGTAGTAAATCTTTTCTGCTGTCCCAAGGAGACTGGCTGATATAGGACTGATTTAATAAGCACACCATCGCAGCTCACCTCTCCCTCTGTGTGTGTGTGTGTGTGTGTGTGTGTGGTGGTGGTGGTGGGGGTCTATCTGTGTCCTCTGTTATTTGCTATGGGGATTTATGGGCTGTTTGTGTGGTTTCAGCAAGTGCGAATTCGAGTTCAAGGTAGTGCTGTGTCTGTATGGCGACTGTAGTGCACCTTATCAGCAATGCAGGCGGCATACTCCGTGCATGTGTATGTGTGTCTCATCAGTGATGCCGTTACATGCGTTGTCTGTGCGTCATCGCTGAAGACCTTCATGGCCAGAAGAGCAGAGAGAGGTCAGAATGGCCCTG